>JAKCPI010005310.1:0-90348 GCA_023213315.1 Euborellia annulipes | reverse complement strand
TTCAACAACATGCAATATATCCTGGATATACGAGTATAATCCTGATTGACATAAAATGAATAATAACAAAAAAACGGTAGATTCCATATTGCATTTATATTATTTTTTTACATTTATATTGGTGAAGTTAGGATAGCTTGAGTTCATAATACATGTTCGTACGTGTCATCCCAGGGCTAAATCTTAGCCCCACCTTTGGGCCTGGGCTAACTTTAGCCCGGACCTTGGCTCCAATTCCCCATATATCTATATGAAATTACTCAAAAGTGAGGTTAACTCAGGGCTAAATATGGCGACGAGATCTGATGCAAGCGGGTCCTAGCCTATAACATATTTTATAAAATATACAACATTTCATCATTTTATTGATAAAATAAGTAGAATATAAGGTAAAATAACAAATATATGTACTTCTAGAATACTTCTTTTAGCAATAAAATGATGAAATATCGTATATTTTACTATAAAAATAAAACTGAAGTGGGTTTCTGCACTACAAAAAAAGTCGGGGCTAACAAGCTCACCCAGGATGAAGCAACCGGCCCTTAAAGAAAAATTTCAAATTCCTTGGCTTTTCACTTGATTTATATGGATAACGTAAATAATGAATAAACACTAATCTTTCGCTTGAAATATTAAATTTATTGTTTTTAGAAATTGGACATGTAAGAATTTGTGAGGCTATAGCCTGCATTTTCCAAAACAAAAGCGTAAAAGTATCTCTTTTATTAGAAACGAGTTTTGTTTCAAAGACCGCTGAAAGGTGGGGAAAAATTAGTATTTTATTTTTATTCTTTAATCATTTTAAATAAATAACTCTTCTCTCCATTATCACTTATAATTATTATAATACATTTAACAATTACTTAGCATACAAGACTGTATGTGTGTGTGAGTGTTAAAAAAAAAAATTAATATTATTAATTTTTTTTTTTTTACTCTTCTGCATCTTAGGCCATATAGACTTTTAACATATTATTTTGAAATGATATATTAGTAAGATTTAAACTTTCGACCGTTGGTTCTCGTTGAAACATTTTGTAAATTAAAATTAAATATACAAATTAAACACTAGGTTATTTGTATTATTAATTTTATTAATTAAAAATTAACACTTGATACGTATTTCGACAATTCCTTGTCATCAGATTACATTCTAATACATATGATGATTATTAAAGTGTATCAGGATGAAGAAGAAAAGCAACTAGTATTATTTCCTTTATTTCATACCCATTAGGCTGACGTTTCGGTCTCGGTCGAGACCATCTTCAGAGCTTATGGTCTCGACCGAGACCGAAACGTCAGCCCTAATGGGTATGAAATAAACGAAATAATACTAGCTGCTTTTCTTTCTTCATCCTGATACACTTTAACAACTTTTATCCAGCTATAAATCTACTTTTTTCTACATCTACTAAGAAGAATCTTTTTCTTACTACCAACATGATGATTATTATTATGATATATTTATTAGTAGTCCAGGCATATTTCATAAAAATTATTATTATTATTATTTTTTAAACACTCATGCTTTTTCTCATTCACACTCACATTCACACACACATTCACACAGTCTTTTCGGCAACTCAGGCCATATAAGACTTACGATATCTGTTATTGATTATCATACATATTCGGGTCCAGGCATTCTTATTTAAGCCATTTGGTATCCAAATGGATAAAATAAATTCATCGAACTGCCTGGGATCCCAGCCCGCGACTTTTGGTATACGAGGTTAGCACGCTAAACCCTACACCAAGCCCCGAGGGCTAAAAAATTATTTAACGTTAAGCAAATTTTATTCATTGTTTAAGGAAGTTATAATCTGAGAAATTCATTTAGGCTAAGTATTTCAGACTTCGTTCGAATACTTTATAAATTTTTTAGTCCTATTCAGCTGCTGTTAACATTAAAACACACATCACACTATTTTATTCGAATTCAAATATAATTATTGGCTTGCTGAACACAACTCTCTCGATGGTTCTTGCCATATTTTTTTAAAGTAATTGGCAAATACAAGATTAAGCGTGTCGTTTTTTTATATATTCATCCCCATCTGTGAAATCATTTTCCCTTTCTTAATTATTCAGCCTATAAAAAATTCTTCAAAAAGATCTCTCTATCTCTGAAAAAAAAAGAATACCATGTAACTCCTTAGAATGCTGCTAGATGGTAAGATTATTAATAATAATTTAATATCTTCCCCTTCAGAGCATCTTTTGAATGCAAATATTCACTTCGTGCCTCATTAAGACTGGTTTAACGATATTAAAGAGAATGTGCGGACACTTAATAGAGTTGAAAATGGTCTCCTCCTCCCTCCACTTCTCTCTCTAAACGTGATAAAAATAATATTCTTCACTTGAATGTTGTGATTATATTTAAAAATATTTCATTAATATTACTTTCACTTAATATGGATGCATTCTAATAGAAATATATAGAGAGTCTATGCTTATTGAATTGCATGGAGAGAAAGGATTATGAAATTTGCTTTTTGAGCCAGGCTATAAGCAAAAATATTGGATTGACCTTTTGCTATAAGCGTGGATAGTGACATGGCATGCACAGAACACAATTTTCATCCACCTATAGTACTATATCATTTTTAACTTTACATTTCATGATACTCGTCATCTCAGACTACGACCTAATAATCAAAAAATCTGGTGTGCCTGTCACAACTTTCTCTTACCTTCGGTAATCTATAGTTCTGTTCTGTGCGAACATCACACCAGATTTTTTCGTTTCGACATATGTTTAGTTTCCGCCGATATATCAGAATTCAAGATGTATAAATTATAAGTATGGGAAAGCCCTAGGGGTTTGGTGTAGAGGTTAGCGTGCTCACCTCGTATACCAAACGTCTCGGGTTCGGACCCCAGGCAGTCCGATGATTTTATTTAAGCCATCTGGATACCAAATGGCTTAAATAAAAATGCTTGGACCCCTTATATCTATATTAATCTCTATAACGGATATCGTAAAAGTCTTAAATGGCCTAAGTTGCCGAAAAGACTGTGTGTATGTGTGTGTCAGTGTGAATGAGAAAAAAGTGTGAGTGTTAAAAAAAAAAGTATGGGAAAATATTTATATTTTGTTACCATGGCAACCATTTCTCCTATCTTTCCTATGAAGTACAAGAGTAAAGTGGTCTTTAGAAGATTTTAATGGCAAAATGAGAATATACATTTTAAAGAGAATCTAAAAAATAATTGATTTTTGAATTTTTAAAATCAAAATCGTTGGAGCGAATTTAAAAAAAAAAAAACTGAAAAACTACATCAGTAAAGTACTAGTACTCTTTGGCCGATTTTGATTAAAATCTTATTTTCACGCCCTAGCTAAGTGTCTAACTTAAATATAAAATTTCAACCTCTTTCCTCAATTCCTTCATGCTTAAAATTGAACACACACACTCAGACAGACAGACCATGTCGTGAAAACCACTTTTTTGGATACAGGGGACAAAACGTGTATATCCGCTAAAATCTCAACATAGAATTTTTGACATGAATCCAATACTTTCTCTCTATATATATTAACATGTATAGAGGTAAGAGAAAGTAAAATCGCCCTCCTTTTATGCTCAAAAAATCATGCTTAATTAAATTGATTTTATTATTTTAGTGTCTTTTTCTTCTCTTTGCCCCTCTCCTTAGCACATTCAATTCTCTCCAATTATTTCCATTTAAATAGACAATTAGGTGATTCAACTCAATGATGCTGAATTGAAAAAATGTTTCTAATCGAAATTAATTCTAAATGGAGTGCATCTGTTCTTGGCATCAAAGTCTGCATTTGCTGCATCTATCACCACTCACCTCACTCTCTCTCTCTCTCTTTCTCTCTCTCTTGATTGAATGCAAATAGCAGCATCTATTCATAAGACCAACTGATTGGTTTCAGAGCCCCAAGTGTCAGAGCCACCCATCTCGTCGTCCCACCCTTATTGACAAAGCACTAATTACAAGCAAGCAACGTTTCGTGCCCTTTCATCAAAGATGTCTATTAATAAATACAAAACCTTGAACATTATCAAATCCAACGTTCATAAATACATAGAAGAGTCTTTATTTAAGATTAACTTTTTTTTTTTTTCATCTTATAAAAATTATTCATGGTTATGATTCATTTTTGATAGATAAATTTCTTTCTACTCAGTTATAGTCATGAACTTATAACTAGTCTAAAGGTTAAATGATATATTCGCTATTATTAGGAATAAGGTAACTTCCCTCGATATGAAAAAAGCAAAATCATTCATTCTTATTATCTTAAGTTATACGTTTTTACTTTCTCTTACCTATGTATATATGTAATATATATATAGAGAGAAAGTATTGGATTCATGTCAAAAATTCGATGTCGAGATTTTGATGGATCTTCACGTTTTGAGGTCCCCTGAATCCAAAAAAGTGGTTTTCGCGACATGGTCTGTCTGTGTGTCTGTGTGTCTGTGAACAAAATACCTCAAGAACGAAAAGAGCCAGGAGGTTGAAATTTTATATTTAAGTTAGGCACCCCCATGGGACGTCACACGAAGCTTTTGAACAAAATCGACCAAAGAGTACTAGTACTTTACTGATGCACTTTTTCAGTTTTTTTCGATTTTCTCAAAATTTGCTCCAACGATTTTTTTTTAAATTCAAAAATCAATTATTTTTTAGATTCTCTTTAAAATGTATATTCTCATTTTGTGATTGAAATCTTCTGAAGACCACTTTACTCTTGTTCTCCATAGAAAAGATAGGAGAAATGGTTGCCATGGTAACAACATATAAATATTTTGCCATACTTATAAATTTTACTTGAATTCTAATATATCGGTGGAAAACTAAACATATGTCGACACAAAAAATCTGGTGTGACAAGCACAGGACACAACTTTCTCTTTCCGAAGGGTAAGAGAAAGTTGTGTGCTGTGCGACCAGTTTTATTTTACTCATCTTCGAGTAATTGATAAAGACCTTGAAACTCTTAAGGAAGTAGTGAGTATGATTAGACTTCATTAAAAGAAATATTTATATAATATTATACTAGTAACATCTGGCCAAAGGAAGTTATCTTTAATAACTCAACTGTTTAAGTATAAAGCATGCAAAATAAAGAATAATCGTTTGAAATTCGTGGGCGGAGTGATGTCCATGTTTGTAAACATTCAAATATAAATTATAAGAGTCGGCCTTCTGCACAAGAGATTAGTGTTCGCTTACTGGATTAATTATTTAGCTAACTCTACTCTAACTCCTCGTTAGATTGCAGGAAGGCTTCGGCTAGTTTGTGCCGTTGTGTCTGAGAGCACAAACACCGCGGTAAAAAACGGGAATCTCTAAAGAAATTCCAAATAATAATAATAATAATAATAATCATTACCATATATGTGTATAAACTATAAAAAACGAATAGTCAATATGAGGTTGTGGTAGTATATGGGCAGCCAAGGCGAAAAAATAAAACTATTCTAGGTTAACTCGCAGTTTCCTTCTGGTGTTTTTTTAGCAGGATGAAGGAATGAAGAAAAATTAATTATATGAACGCTGATAAAATCGCTTATTATTATTATTCTTCTGATAAAGAAAGTTGACTCATGCATTTTATTTTCAAAGAATCGTATTGGGATTAAGCAAGCAAAATTCTTCTCTCTCTTGGTTGAAAACTAATTCGAAACTTCTTCCCCCTCTACACTTTGTAAACGATACGCTAAAACGATCAAAGTACTTAAGTAAGGTGCGTCATCGTCATGGCTTAAATCTCCAAAACTAAGCCAATATTTGTTCCAGGGATTTTCCCAATGTTTTTTAATCATCGTATTTAGGCTCTACTTTCAAATATTTAAATGCAAATATCTTCTTTGCCCTTTTTCCAGATCTTTTTTCGGGTACATGAAGTAATATCTAATTATATAAATCTCCGTTTCGCGGCTTACCTACGCGATGTATATAATATCTTAAATATTATATATAATTTCTTATTTATAAATTAGTTAAAATTGAGGTCGTCTCAACTATGCCAACTGGATTGCACCAGGTTGACGGAGGAATTTGTGGCGCCAAATCCGGGTCCATTCCTCCCGATGGCTAAATTTGCTTTCCAACTGAGTTCATATACCCGAATGCCGTGCTGTGGTCTAGTGGTAAGGGCACACTGAGCGCAAATCGGTGGATCCGTGGTTCAACTCCCGGCGGCACACCCTTATATCTTTTTTCGGGTACATGAAGTAATATCTAATTATATAAATCTCCGTTTCGCGGCTTACCTACGCGATGTATATAATATCTTAAATATTATATATAATTTCTTATTTATAAATTAGTTAAAATTGAGGTCGTCTCAACTATGCCAACTGGATTGCACCAGGTTGACGGAGGAATTTGTGGCGCCAAATCCGGGTCCATTCCTCCCGATGGCTAAATTTGCTTTCCAACTGAGTTCATATACCCGAATGCCGTGCTGTGGTCTAGTGGTAAGGGCACACTGAGCGCAAATCGGTGGATCCGTGGTTCAACTCCCGGCGGCACACCCTTATATCTTTTTTCGGGTACATGAAGTAATATCTAATTATATAAATCTCCGTTTCGCGGCTTACCTACGCGATGTATATAATATCTTAAATATTATATATAATTTCTTATTTATAAATTAGTTAAAATTGAGGTCGTCTCAACTATGCCAACTGGATTGCACCAGGTTGACGGAGGAATTTGTGGCGCCAAATCCGGGTCCATTCCTCCCGATGGCTAAATTTGCTTTCCAACTGAGTTCATATACCCGAATGCCGTGCTGTGGTCTAGTGGTAAGGGCACACTGAGCGCAAATCGGTGGATCCGTGGTTCAACTCCCGGCGGCACACCCTTATATCTTTTTTCGGGTACATGAAGTAATATCTAATTATATAAATCTCCGTTTCGCGGCTTACCTACGCGATGTATATAATATCTTAAATATTATATATAATTTCTTATTTATAAATTAGTTAAAATTGAGGTCGTCTCAACTATGCCAACTGGATTGCACCAGGTTGACGGAGGAATTTGTGGCGCCAAATCCGGGTCCATTCCTCCCGATGGCTAAATTTGCTTTCCAACTGAGTTCATATACCCGAATGCCGTGCTGTGGTCTAGTGGTAAGGGCACACTGAGCGCAAATCGGTGGATCCGTGGTTCAACTCCCGGCGGCACACCCTTATATCTTTTTTCGGGTACATGAAGTAATATCTAATTATATAAATCTCCGTTTCGCGGCTTACCTACGCGATGTATATAATATCTTAAATATTATATATAATTTCTTATTTATAAATTAGTTAAAATTGAGGTCGTCTCAACTATGCCAACTGGATTGCACCAGGTTGACGGAGGAATTTGTGGCGCCAAATCCGGGTCCATTCCTCCCGATGGCTAAATTTGCTTTCCAACTGAGTTCATATACCCGAATGCCGTGCTGTGGTCTAGTGGTAAGGGCACACTGAGCGCAAATCGGTGGATCCGTGGTTCAACTCCCGGCGGCACACCCTTATATCTTTTTTCGGGTACATGAAGTAATATCTAATTATATAAATCTCCGTTTCGCGGCTTACCTACGCGATGTATATAATATCTTAAATATTATATATAATTTCTTATTTATAAATTAGTTAAAATTGAGGTCGTCTCAACTATGCCAACTGGATTGCACCAGGTTGACGGAGGAATTTGTGGCGCCAAATCCGGGTCCATTCCTCCCGATGGCTAAATTTGCTTTCCAACTGAGTTCATATACCCGAATGCCGTGCTGTGGTCTAGTGGTAAGG
This sequence comes from Euborellia annulipes, assembly GCA_023213315.1. Classification (NCBI taxonomy): domain Eukaryota; kingdom Metazoa; phylum Arthropoda; class Insecta; order Dermaptera; family Anisolabididae; genus Euborellia; species Euborellia annulipes. The sequence continues at coordinate 82,549 of JAKCPI010005310.1, read as the reverse complement.
GCACACTGAGCGCAAATCGGTGGATCCGTGGTTCAACTCCCGGCGGCACACCCTTATATCTTTTTTCGGGTACATGAAGTAATATCTAATTATATAAATCTCCGTTTCGCGGCTTACCTACGCGATGTATATAATATCTTAAATATTATATATAATTTCTTATTTATAAATTAGTTAAAATTGAGGTCGTCTCAACTATGCCAACTGGATTGCACCAGGTTGACGGAGGAATTTGTGGCGCCAAATCCGGGTCCATTCCTCCCGATGGCTAAATTTGCTTTCCAACTGAGTTCATATACCCGAATGCCGTGCTGTGGTCTAGTGGTAAGGGCACACTGAGCGCAAATCGGTGGATCCGTGGTTCAACTCCCGGCGGCACACCCTTATATCTTTTTTCGGGTACATGAAGTAATATCTAATTATATAAATCTCCGTTTCGCGGCTTACCTACGCGATGTATATAATATCTTAAATATTATATATAATTTCTTATTTATAAATTAGTTAAAATTGAGGTCGTCTCAACTATGCCAACTGGATTGCACCAGGTTGACGGAGGAATTTGTGGCGCCAAATCCGGGTCCATTCCTCCCGATGGCTAAATTTGCTTTCCAACTGAGTTCATATACCCGAATGCCGTGCTGTGGTCTAGTGGTAAGGGCACACTGAGCGCAAATCGGTGGATCCGTGGTTCAACTCCCGGCGGCACACCCTTATATCTTTTTTCGGGTACATGAAGTAATATCTAATTATATAAATTCATCTTGAAAATCGAATGTACCCTACTGTCGGAAACTAAATACATGTCAACACAAAAAATCTGGTGTGCTGTGCGCCAGTCACACCAGATTTTTTCCATTTTAATTATTTTTATAAGTATAATAGAGAGATAATATTGGATTCATATCAAAAATTCGATGTCGAGATTTTGATGGATATACACGTTTTTAGATCTCCTGATTCCAAAAAAGTGGTTTTCGCGACATGGACTGTCTGTCTGTCTGTGGGTGGATGTGTTCAATTTTAAGCATGAGGGAATTGAGCTAGGGAGGTTGAAATTTTATATTTTAGTTACGCACCCTTCTGAAGCGTGAAAATAAGCTTTTAAACAAAATCGGCCAAAGAGTACTAGTACTTTACTGATATACTTTTTCAGTTTTTTTCGATTTTCTCAAAATTGTCTAACGATTTTGATTAAAATTCAAAAATCAATTATTTTTTAGATGCTCTTTTAAATGTATATTCTCATTTTGCTCTCAAATGTGTTTGAAGACCACTTTACTCTTGTACTTCATAAAGGAGAATAGATAGGAGAATGGTTGCAAAATATAAATATTTTTATCTGTTTATAAATTTTACATCTTGAATTCTAATATATATGCGGAAACTAAATATCGTATATGTCGACACGAAAAATCTGGTGTGAGAAGCACAGAACATAACTTTCGATATGCGAAGGTTAGAGAAAGTTTTTTGCTGTGTAACTAGTCACACCATATTTTTTCTTTATTGAAGGGATTTGATTCTCCTTCGCCCCTGAATATGAGATAAGACAGAGATATGGAGTAAATTATTATTAAAAAAATAGTGAATAATATTATTTTCAATATTACATTTCTATCAACCCATCACAGGTTGCGATATCATTTTTTTATTATACAATTTACGATTGTGAAGATCATTTTTATCATACCTGGGCTTGATCATATCTTAACAGGTAATTCATATCACTATTCATCATTGAATGACGTCAAAGGGAAAAAATCTCCTATTGTTCCTTTTATTTATTTATTCAGAGAGGTTTTATCCTACTAGCAACAAAAGGCATAACAGTGAATTTTAATTTTTTTTTTCTCAAATAATCTTTGTATATATGTTGATTCAACAAGTAAAAATTTTTTATTTGTAAAAATAACATTCTTTTATCTTATCTCTTTTTTTTTCTTTAATAAATCAGTCATATGGATATTTTTTAATTTGTCGGATTTGAACAAGAATTGAAATTAGAATTAAAATAAATACGATAAATATATGTTAGTATTGAAATATAGTTACCAATAAAAACTTGAAACTCGTAACCTAGTGTCTTTTTAATATTATTCACTCTTCCATATTTGTATATTCCTAAATACTGATACTAACAATCTTACTTTTTTTCGGCATCTAAGGCCATTTAAACCCCATCCCTATTTATTTCAAATGATTTGTAGTTAATTCAAATGAAATAAATTTTTCTCGCTTGGAACGGGAAGTGAACCCGCGACCCTAAGTCCAAAAGAGCAGTACGTTAACCCCTACACCAAGGCCCGAGGGCAAACCACGTCTTATTTTTTATTTCATCTTAACATTATAATGTTTCAAAAGAGTTTAAATCTTAACTACATAGGATAAATGAATTTTTCTTGAAATTTTTGACTATCTAATCTCATCTATTATTATTCCGAGATTTTATAAACTAAACATTATTTAATTTTTCTAAAAATTGGTATTTATTTTTATTTATTCTGCAAACAATTTTAATTTTATGCATTTTGAAGTTAAGGATAATTCTTATCTGTCTGTCCATTTATTTAACCGATAATTTTAAAACCTTCGATATTATTAATTTAAATTTGCTAAATAGAAATCGAATGGCGAATGCTAATTGGCGTTTATCGGGAGAGAAGACAGCTCATTTCCTCTTTCGGGTTCACATGAGAAGAAGCAGATCATCTCAGAGATTCCCACGGCGTCCCCTCGCTCCCTCTCCTCACTATTTTTCATTTCAATGACTTAAATCAAATCCAACAGTGCAATTAATAGTTGTATAATTAATTGGCGCCAGTTGTCGGAGTTTTAGTAACATATGCTCTCTACTTTCCGAACACACTATATAAGGGCAAACATTTCTATTAAACATGAAACTTATTTAATTCTCTTATGTAAAACTTTGCTTATAAAATAATTATAATATACTGTTATAAGTGGGAGGTGTTTTACTAGTTCTTTCTGCCTACATATGAAAAACGTGATTTTGAGTTCCTCCAAATTTTAAATTTATTCGACTTTGCTTATTAAGGATTTTAATTGATTTAATTTCCAATAGCCTTCATTTCACTTGATCATTTTATAGAGGAAGCATTACTGTGCAAACTCCAAGGTAGTAAGGTTAATATTAATACTTTTGTACTTTTACTTGTCTAACTAATATATATAGAGAAAGTATTGCGATAATGTCAAAAATTGGATGTCGAGATTTTGATGGATATACATGTTGTGAGTGGTTTTCGCAACATGGTCTGACTGCGTGTGTATGTGTTGACATTTTTAATCATGAAGGAATTGAGCTAGGAGGTTGAAATTTTATTTTTAAGTTAGGCACCTCCCTAAGACATGAAAATAAGCTTTTGAACAAAATCGGCCAAAAAGTACTAGTACTTTATTGGTATATTTTTTTTAGTTATTTCGATTTTCTCTAAATTGGCCCAAACGATTTTGATAAAAATTCATAAATCAACTATTACTTTCTCTTACCTATGTATATATGTAATATATATATAGAGAGAAAGTATTGGATTCATGTCAAAAATTCGATGTCAAGATTTTGATGGATCTTCACGTTTTGAGGTCCTCTGAATCCAAAAAAGTGGTTTTCGCGACATGGTCTGTCTGTCTGTGTGTCTGTGTGTCTGTGTGTGTTCAATTTTAAGCATGAAGGAATTGAGCTACGAGGTTGAAATTTTATATTTAAGTTAAACACCTCCCGGGACCGGAAAAATAAGCTTTTAATCAAAATCGGCCAAAGAGTACTAGTACTTTACTGATGTACTTTTTCAGTTTTTTTCGATCTTCTCAAAATTCGCTCTAACGATTTTGATTAAAATTCAAAAATCAATTAATTTTTAGATGCTCTTTCAAATGTATATTCTCGTTTTGCCCTCAAAATTGTTTGAAGCACACTTTACTCTTGTGCTTCATAGGAAAGATAGGAGAAATGGTTGCCATGGTAACAAAATATAAATATTTTCCCATACTTATAAATTTTACATCTGAATTCAAATATTCCCTACTGCCGGGAACTAAATGCGTGTCGACACGAAAAATCTGGTGTGACAAGCACAGAACACAACTTTCGATTACCGAAGGTAAGAGAAAGTTGTGTGCTGTGCGCCAGCCTCTCTAAAAATCAAATCAGTAAAATTTTTCGTGAAAATTGTTTGAAGTACTGATGTATTTCAGATTTTTCAAATTCACTTTCCTGCTCTTCCTTCCATAGAGCCAATGTTAAATATCCCCCTATGGGGATTTGTATGTTAATTTCGATTCAAAAGGGGGGTCCCCTTTGGAACTTTTAAAAAAATTTCTTCCAATTCTTATGAAATTTTGTATTTATTTTGGATTCTCTATTGTATATAAAATATCCAAATACGAGATTAAAATTTTGAAAAATAATCATCGTTTATTTCAAGCAGTCAATATTTAAAATACACAGAGCCTATGGAAATTTTGAATCAATTGACTTTTTTACTTTTTACTTATGAAATGCAAGTGGTCACGTTTGGAACTTAGGTGCTATGGGGAACTAAATATACTGTATCTCGACACAAAAAATCTGGTGCCACCAGCCACGCCAGATTATTATATATCTAACCATCCGAGGTTTAACACTGTAATACTTATAAACAATTTTAGATCCAAGTTGATGTTCCTTTTCGTCAAATAAGAATCTAGTTCATTTTACTAAAGGAGTGATTACTGTTATCTTCTTCCCATTTATGTTTTCCTATCAATGTTTTTAAAAAATATAAATCTACCTCCATCAAGTAATTCTGTATATAAGTTGGATACGATTTTCTTGAAATTAGTTTAGATAAACTTTAGCAATAATTAAGTTGAAAATCTTTTTGTTTTAGTTGTTGTATTCGGTTTATTGCAGACAATTATTTTCGAACCATTATTTCGTATTTGAATTGAATCAACAGAAAACATCCCCCCTCCCTCACAGGTAAACAAGTTCTTCTTCTGTTGTTAATCGAGGTGGTCGTTAATTAATCCAAAGAACGTTCAATTGTTTTCGGGCTAACTTCGTAAGTAAATCGTTAATTAATTAGGTGCTTGCGTCTGAGTGAGGGTAGAGAGAGAGATAGGCAAAGAGACAATCTGACGCTCGGAATTCGTAAACACGACAATGTATCAAGTTGCAAGTTTACTTAAGGGTGAACTTTGTCATGCTTTCGGGGAAATCTCTTTAATAATTAAAATATTCAAAAATTAATAAGGACCAACTTAAGAGATGGATTAATTTTTTAGCTAACAACTTTAAGTTAATTTGTCGATTCACAGTGATTATACTTTTTAATTACATAAACTTATATCACCAGACTGCGTTTTCCTATATCTCTTACAAAATTTTATTAAATTAACGTATTGGTAATCTTGAGAATTTATCAAAATCCGTACAACTGGTTCTCCAGATAGAGAAAAAAACCTTAAAATCTTGACTCTTAAGTAAACGTAGAAAAAATAATATATGTTTCCTCCTCTCTTTCGATAAAAAGTCAGAGAAGCTGCAAAAGCCTCTTATTAAAAATTTGTTTAGGAAAGTTGAATTCAAATTTGGTAGAAAGAATGAGCAAAGCAGCTAGTTTATATTTCACTTTATTATCAAACCAGGACCGTCGTTTCGGTCGCATATGGGGGACCATGCTCAGGCCCAAATTAATATATATCTTCGCCAAGTTATTATTATATTGGACATTCACTCTATGTCCATGGTAGGAGGAAAATAAAATTGTTGGGCATTAAGAGTAATTTACAATTGTGTATGCCCAATATAACTTGTCGAGGATATATATTTTCAGACATTAACCTGGTCTATATGCGACCGAAACCTCGGCCCTGGTTTGACAATAAAGTGATATAGAAACAAGCTGCTTTGCAAACATGTACTAATTTATGTACAACTGTATGCTACTCAGTCTTTCATCACTTTTTTCTTTTTAATTTTATATTTTTGGTGGTTATGGGCATTAAGACTTTACAATGTCTATTATGTATATGTATATAATAAAGAAAACTGCAAGTGTCGCTGCCTTCCGCCGGGCGTCTTTCATCACTTCTCGCTATTTCTATTTGAATCCATATTTTCTCTTTAAAAAGAGTCTCGTAAAAATATTTAAAATTTCTATGATTATATTTTAAGAATGTTTTTTACTTTCCCTAACTTATATTATAGTATGTTAATATAGAGAGAGAAAGTATTGGTTTCATGTCAAAAATTCGATGTCGAGATTTTGATGAATATACACGTGTTTTGAGATTTCCTGAGTCTAAAAAGTGGTTTTCGCCACATGGACTGTCTGTCTGTCTATTTAAAGCATGAAGGAATAGAGAGCTAGGAGGTTGAAATTTTAGATAACCTGAGGCGCCTTACCTGAGGTGTGAAAATAAGCTTTTGATCAAAATCAGTCAAAAAGTGCTTTGACCACTTTACTCTTGTACTTCATAGTAAAGATAGGAGAAATGGTTGCTTTGGTAAGATATTATTAATCATTGTTTATATGGTAAATTTTATTTCTTGAATTCTAATATATCGGCGGGACTAAATATATCTCGACCCAAAAAATCTGGTGTGACAAGCACAGAACCCAACTTTCTTTTACCAAAGCTAAGAGACCAATCACACCAGATTTTCTTTAAATAGGCCTAAATTAATCAAAACATAATTTTTGTGTCTTTGTTTAGAAGTAAGACTATAAATTAGAGATTGATATCTTTAATTTATTCCTGAGATAGGAATTTGCATTTTAATGTTTCCAAAGACAATACGAAGATGTCTTTGATATTAACATTGCATAAAGGAAATTATAATTTTAGTTTTAGATGTTTGTTTAAATCAAATTCGATACGACTATCCAGTAAAATTGTTTTTGCCCAAAATACACAATTCTTGTGTTTTTTTTTTCCTTCATTAATTTATGTGAATTTAAAAGCAAGGGGTTTTGACCCCAAACCGTCTCTCTTAGAATTCTTTCTTCTAAATACTTTAGTCTCTAATGATTTAAAGAAAAACACTCTCTTGTGAGTGTATACCTATATATAAACTATCACAGCCAATAAGCTTTTTTTTATTTTTTTTTTAAAGATCTCTACAATCTCTTCGAAAATATTTCTATTTTAAGATAACTTGGTGTTAAATGTTTTCTTCCTCTTTCTTCTATTCGAAAATAGCTAACAATCGCATTTCATTTTATCACAACGATAAATTTTTCGTAAACTTTTTTGTGTGTTTATCATTAAAAGAGATGCCCTTTTTGCTTTTTCTCTTCTTTTTTCAACTCTTAACTTTTTTTTTTCTTTCAAATATTTTCATACTCAGCCCAATCTTAACTTATCAAATCGATAAATCGTTTTATATTAACATTTTACAAATCATTTTTGTTTATTTATTTAAATTCCATGTTTTAGTGGATAAGAGAAATGTGTTTGTAAATAGATTTACTGGCCTTAGAAAGATTTACCGATCGTAATCGGAATGGATCTGAGAAAAATCTTAATGAACAAATTTATTTTTAAATAAATAAAATAAAATATCTCTGAAGGGCTGGTGGTCTGGTACAAGTGGAAACACACCGATGCTCCGGATAGGTTGGAGATCCCGGGTTCGACTCTCCTAAAGCAAAAATTTTTAATCTAGCCAAATTGTATTAACTGCGAGGCACCACTGAGTTAGCATAACATATTATTTTTTTAGGTTAATAAGATATCAATCCTGATTCAAATAATATATATTTGAACCTAAAATGGGGTAGAGGAGGGGCAGAAATGTTTTTCCTTTAAAGATTTAAAATGAACTAGTACAAAAAGTTTTTTTTGGTCCCAGTTCAATTTACATTAAATTTTACAAATTAAATAGTAAAAAAAAAAGTTGAAGTTGAAGTGCTGTGGTTTATTCGTTGATTTGAAGTTGGCTGACAGATAGAACCCAAACCGTTGGGCATATTTCAAAAATTCGATGTCGAGATTTTGATGGATATACACGTTTGAGGTCCCCTGAGTCCAAAAAAGTGGTTTTTCGCGACATGGTCTGTCTGTGTGGGTAAGCATGAAGGAATTGAGCTAGGATGTTGAAATTTTATATTCAAGTTAGGCACCCACCTAGTGCGTGAAAATAAGCTTTTAATAAAAATCGACCAAAGAGTAATAGTACTTTACTGATGTGCTTTTTCAGTTTTTTTCGATTTTCTCAAAATTTGCTCCAACGATTTTTTTTTTTTTTATTCAAAAATTAATTAATTTTTAGATGCTCTTTCAAATGTTTATTCTCATTTTGTCATTGAAATCTTCTGAAGACCACTTTACTCTTGTACTTCATAGAGAAGATAGGAGAAATGGTTGCCATGGTAACAAAATTTAAATATTTTCCCATACTTATAAATTTTACTTGAATTCTAATATATCGGTGGAAAACTAAACATATGTCGACACAAAAAATCTGGTGTGACAAGCACAGGACACAACTTTCTCTTTCCGAAGGGTAAGAGAAAGTTGTGTGCTGTGCGACCAGTTTTATTTTACTCATCTTCGAGTAATTGATAAAGACCTTGAAACTCTTAAGGAAGTAGTGAGTATGATTAGACTTCATTAAAAGAAATATTTATATAATATTATACTAGTAACATCTGGCCAAAGGAAGTTATCTTTAATAACTCAACTGTTTAAGTATAAAGCATGCAAAATAAAGAATAATCGTTTGAAATTCGTGGGCGGAGTGATGTCCATGTTTGTAAACATTCAAATATAAATTATAAGAGTCGGCCTTCTGCACAAGAGATTAGTGTTCGCTTACTGGATTAATTATTTAGCTAACTCTACTCTAACTCCTCGTTAGATTGCAGGAAGGCTTCGGCTAGTTTGTGCCGTTGTGTCTGAGAGCACAAACACCGCGGTAAAAAACGGGAATCTCTAAAGGAATTCCAAATAATAATAATAATAATAATAATCATTACCATATATGTGTATAAACTATAAAAAACGAATAGTCAATATGAGGTTGTGGTAGTATATGGGCAGCCAAGGCGAAAAAATAAAACTATTCTAGGTTAACTCGCAGTTTCCTTCTGGTGTTTTTTTAGCAGGATGAAGGAATGAAGAAAAATTAATTATATGAACGCTGATAAAATCGCTTATTATTATTATTCTTCTGATAAAGAAAGTTGACTCATGCATTTTATTTTCAAAGAATCGTATTGGGATTAAGCAAGCAAAATTCTTCTCTCTCTTGGTTGAAAACTAATTCGAAACTTCTTCCCCCTCTACACTTTGTAAACGATACGCTAAAACGATCAAAGTACTTAAGTAAGGTGCGTCATCGTCATGGCTTAAATCTCCAAAACTAAGCCAATATTTGTTCCAGGGATTTTCCCAATGTTTTTTAATCATCGTATTTAGGCTCTACTTTCAAATATTTAAATGCAAATATCTTCTTTGCCCTTTTTCCCTCATTCCTCCCAAATCATTATTTTAATAATTTCAAACTTTTCTAAATACTATCTATCTCATTATTTGATACAAAATGAAATTATTTTTCTTTCCATTTTCTTATTTTTTAAATAAAATATTTCTTTAATATGGAAAAACAATAAAAATAAAATAATATAAAAAAAAAATTTAAAAACAACGCTTTTATAAATGTACTAAAAAGAGAAAAATAATTATGTATAATTTCTTTAAAATTATATTAAAAATTATTATATGTTACTAAAACTAAACGCGTTGGGCGCGGGATTTGCAAATAAATTCCACCCCTTCTTTTTTTTTCTCGGCCACCATTTTGAAATTAATTGACACACAAAGATGAGACATATCAAATATTGCATTGTCACGGGAGTTACATATGGGTATAAAATTTCAAAGCTCTAGATTAACTAGAAGTGGTCGTAATTTCGATCGGCAACTTTGTCGGACCAAACAATGGAAATGGGATTAATTGGCCGCCATTTTGAATTTTTTGAATTTTTAATTATTCTGAAAAGCACATTTTTTTGTAGTATAAAGTCTATTTAACACCACTGCCATTGTTCAAAACTCTAACTTCATTATAAATAGGAGAAATTTTGATTATAAATTCCACCCCCTTTTTTTTTTTGATCGGCCGCCATTTTGAAATTAATTGGCATACAAAGATGAGACATATCAAATATTGCATTGTCACGGGAGTTACATATGTGTATAAAATTTCAAAGCTCTAGATTAACTAGAACAGGTCGTAATTTCGATTTGCAGATTTGTCGGAAAAAAACAGGAAAGCAAGTTAATAAAAGCGTTGTAAAATACTGTATTACTTCCTCTGTCCCAACTGCAGGTAGATTCTTTAAAAATCCTTTGATTATTCAAATTTAACGAAGTTTTTGAGTTTCAATCATAATAGAATAATTATTTCTTTATACTTTTACTCCTCAAAACAGCAACCCCACGACTCAATTTGTTTCCAGCTTTAAGTTGAAGTAAGAACAAAGACATTCCATTACGGTCGTCACAAGTCATTTGCTTTTTGGTCTCTTCGTTATACACAAATCACTATTTTCTTTAATTAAACTTCCATATTTTCTTCTGAACAGGTGTTGACAACGGGCTGAACAAAATGTCAAAATTGAGCTTAGCCACCTTTAAAAGAATTAAGAATAAACAATGCAAGACGAATGCGGAAGACGGAATTCCATTCTACGATTTAAGAATAAATTATTTTTATCAACATAACATATTTTAAACTCGCTAACTTCTTTAAATTTCAATAGTCGAATGTATACAATAATTTTGGACATAAATATGAAAAGTAATCAAATTTTGAAATATCTCTGTCATTATACCGGTATAAACTGTATATAAAAATTTTTATGAATATACCTATGCATTTCTTATCACCAAGATAAAAGATTTGTTCCCTGGAACTAGTTACTATGTTATAATAATATTAGGAAATATGAACATTGCGTTATCTCTCTATATTTAACCAAATTAACTTTATCTTTTAAACCACTGACCTTTAGTTCCCAAGAGTCTTCTCCAAGGAGGGAATATTTTTTTTTCTACAAATTTTTAGATAAAATGATTCTTAGCGTTTCAAAACTTTATATCACTCACCCCCCCCTTTGAAACAAAGTTTTTTCTCTTAACCAATAATTAATAATAATTATTAATTGAAAATCAAGTTTACAAATGTTCATGCATCAATAAAGAAATACAAATCTTAATATAATAAAAATCTCGAAAAACATGAGTTTTGAATTATGCCGCTCTTTTCACAAATGAACGAATGCCAGGTCATAATAAGAATCAACTTTTTGTTGTTGTTATTTATAATAGTTTTAAATGCTTTTAGAATTAGTGATTTGTTCTTTCATTAGTAAATGGTATTTCGTGAATAAAGCAAATTAATTTTTTTTTTTCTATTTTAAACAAAAGACAAAAAAAGCAAATGCCACACAAGAAAAGATATTAAAGAACTAGAAAAAAATTTGAGAAAAGAGGATTAATTCTGCGGCCAGAGAGAAGAAGACTTTGAAAGATTTCATGGCGAAAGACTTCAGGTTCTGACAGGATATCCTTAAGACAACCGATAGGGACTAATTATCCTGCGATCCTCAAGGAAACCCTTCACTGTTCCCATTATCTTTGCCTGAGTGCCTCCCGCCTACCAATTAAAAGGGGATGCGATTACATTACCGCCGTCTACCCTTATTTATATTATACCGGTGCCCTAAGTGGCTGGAGGCTTATGATTTTTAGCTTGTGTCCATAATAAGGTAGTGGGGGAGGGTAAGATATTATATCCAGGTGAGTGTAGGTTAAGTATTGCAGGATTGAATTACAGAATATATGACTCAGGCCTTATAAAAAATATTTCCATGGAAATAAGCAATTTAGGCAAGGACCAATATTTAAATTAAATTGACATTAAAAAAAATTTGATACCAAAGCAGCATACAAAAAAAAATTTAATTATTTTGTCCTTTAAGAGGAGGGAAAGTTTTAAAATTTTTATATTCACATTTAATTATATTTTTTTATTTCAAAGTATATAATGGAATAGGAAATAAACACCCTACATAAATAACTTAAAAAAGAATAAAGGAATTTGATATTTTTTACGAAGAGGAAGGAAAGAAAACCCACCAAGTTGGTTTTAAGTTTTATATATATATAAAAACCAGTGGGGGGGGAGAAAAAAATTAATTTTAATTCCAGATAGGTTTCATTTGAAAGGGATGCTCTAAAAAAAAAGATGAAAAAATCAAATAAAAAATTAAGCTATAAGACATCTTAAATGCAAAACCGAAAGTATATATGCGGATCATATCAAATAAAAAAATTAATTTAATCTTCTAAATTAGCTAATAGGGAGAGAAAAGGGCGGTAATAAAAAAAAAAAAAAAAAACTACCAACTCTTTCATTCTCTCAAATGGACCTTGTTAGATAGATGGATTAGCTAATTTGGCCAGAAGCCGAGACAGAGGAGACATCAATAAATAGCATGGGGCCAGCTAAGGTAAATAAATACACAGCCGAAGCCGAGTGCACCAACCAGTTGCCACGTGCGACGGCGACGACGACGACGACGACGACGATGGCCATTGTTCTCCAAGATTTTATTTTAAGAGAGGGGAAAAAAATAAGGAATTTAATCTAAAGAGGAAAAAAATTTACATATTGTTTAAAAAATTAATTAAACAACGATTCTTTTGAATTTAAAATGAGTCAACTTTTGGAAATTATAAGTCACTAATTTCCATATCATTAGAGTAGAAAAAAGTAAAATCCTCTAGCAAGTCTTCAACTTCTTTTTGGATGGAAAGGGGGGGAGGGGAGGTAAAACCCTCAGCGGGCTTCACGGCTAATTATAAATATCAGAATCAGAATTAAATCTAATATTAATAAAAATGATTATTGTATTTTTGTTGAACCCAGGATCTCTGGCCTATCAATGACTCACACAATCGTAAAACACTCACAAAAATTCCAAGAATCAATTTTTCATTATAAACTTCTAGTCAGGCCAAAAAATTTTAATTTATGTCTTGAAATATTGTTCCAAAAATATTAATATTAAACAACCAATTTTACATACCCTCTGATAATGACCTAACTGGATTCGACGAAAGTATGAATTAATTAAAGAAAATCAGATTGGTTGCAATCTATTTTTACTCATTTTGGAATTTCTACTCAGCTATACATTCCCTTTAAATAAATATCTCTATCTCTCGGTTTATTTTGACAACTAGCCGCACCGCCCGCCTTTTGCGAACTTCAAGGCTAGCTCGGACCCCCCCTGCGGCGGACTCTCGCCTTTTCTTAATTATGAGAAGCCGTGTCGCCCGCCTTGGACGGGCTTGGCGTCTAGACAGGGGGGCTACGTCTGGAGCCCCCTTCAGCTGGCTCGAGCCCGCCTTCGGGGACTGCCGCTTTTTCTTAACAATGAGAACTATTTTTTTTAATGTACATATTCCTTTGTTAATTTATTTACTATATCCCCCAGTTAGGGTTTGGAAAAAACCGGAAAATTTTGAAAACCGGTTTTTCGGTGTTTTACAAAACGGAAAACCGGTAAACCGGTTTTTTTTCAACGTCTGAATCTATTTAGAACGCACCACCATTTTTGGAAGCCAAAAATACATAAATATTTCCCTATACATTTCCTATGGCAGAAATCGTAACTTTAGGAATTAATAATTAATAACTCAAAAAATTATAGGAATTTCGGGACCCGAGTATTTTTCCTGGACTCTCCATAACGTCCTCTATAAAACTTCAAAATTTCGCCATTCCAACTGAAAGTTGGTCAAATAGAGCGAGACAGACGGACGGACAGACAGACAGACACTCCGCTATTATTAAATATAGATTATTTAAGTATTGGAAGAAAGGGGAAAAAATATAAATAATTTATAATTTTTTTTTTTTTTTTAATTTGTTTAAGGACTTTTTCGGCAGCTAAGGCCATTTAGACCCCATCCCTAATTATTTCAAATGATTGATAGCCAATTCAAATGAAATAAATTTTTCTTGCTTGGGACGGGAAGCGAATCCGAAACCCCAAACCACTAAGAGCTAATATCTGCTCTCTGAGCCAAGGGTCACGGGCTAATTTATAATTTCAATACAAGTATTACTGAAGAAAAAATTTAAAAAAAAACCGAATTCGGTTTTTCGGGAAAAACTCGGTTTCTCGGTTTTTTAAAATTAGCCAAAAAACCGGTTTACCGGTTTCGGTTTCCACCGGTGTCCAAACCCTACCCCCAGTTTTAAGTTTTCTTTTCCCTAAATTAAATTGCCAGACTGATTTTCCCCCTCACCGAAAAACAAGGTGTAAAATTCACACCCTCTTTGAATATTTAATGTACTTCAACCTCAAAGAGGATATCGAACAAGTCGCAGTACTCTAATGGACTTTCTTTTTTTATTTTTTAGAAATACGAGTATTTTTTCTATCTACCGTATATTAATATATTTTTTTTTTTTTTTAGGTAAGTTGATCATCCCTTCTCATTGAATAATTGGTTAGCAATTTCAAGAATTCTCAACTTTACTGGCTAAATTGTAAGTTATCAATATTTGTTTTATTTATTATTTGACTTCGTTAACGGGGAGGTTTATACAAATTATTCAAAATATGACTTTTCTAATTAATCAAATTGGGTCAATTGGGTTGCCTACCTACAGGTAAACCCCATGTTATTCAAAAATCTACCTTATCCCTTTTAAGTATTATTATTCTTTTATAAAATAGACCTGTAAAATATTTCATCTTGGAAAGGAAATTCTCTCCTTATTTTAACGAATTCCAAGTTAAGGATATTTGTCGCTGGACACTTTTCCTCGTTGAGTTCTCTTGTTCGCGACAGGAAATGAGGCTGCGTTCTGGCCTTACTTCCCTTTCCTCAACCCCCACCCCCTCGTTGGTGGTGACTTCGCAATTTCTTCGTATTATTCATAACTCGAGCCCAAAACTTTGTTGATATTTCTTCTCTGCTCCTGACAGATTAATTTAATATTTTGCTAAATCTTATTAAATTTCCAAAAGAAAAAAAAAAACGAAATAATAAACATAACAAAAATATCTAATTGCTTTTGAATTTATTTAGGAGCAAACCATATTTTAATAATGGTGAAATCTTAATAACCATTAAATTTCGAGAGGCATCAGTTGGTTATGATTTAATTCAACAAAACGTGCCCTTGTAATGTGTACTTTGTATTTGGTTTATTTATTCTTGCCTATAGATTATAAACCCCGAAAGGGTGGACTCACCCTTTTTGGAATTTAAACAGCCCCTCGTGCACTCGACTCCCTTCTTATTCGGGGTCGGAGGGAGGGATAACGATTCAAGAAAAAACTTCCCTTTTCAAATAGTTTAGAACTTGCTGTGTAAATATATTTAACGATATTTTAATTAATAATAGTTGAATTCAAAAGTTTCACGCGCCATTGCTTTTTCTCTATGAATAAAAGGGGAATTTTTATTTTTATTCAGTACACCATCCATCCCTCTATTAAAATCTTAAGGATTAGTCAAATATAGTAATAAAAGTAATGATATATGAATGAGGGAAATCCAGTTTTCTTTCTTTAATCATAATAAATAATTCAACCCTGAAACTTAATTAATATTTTTTACTTTCTCTTACCTATGTATATATGTAATATATATATAGAGAGAAAGTATTGGTTTCATGTCAAAAATTCGATGTCGAGATTTTGATGGATATATACGTTTTGTGGTCCCCTTAATCTAAACAAGTGGTTTTCGCGACATGGTCTGTCTGTGGGTGTGTGGGTGGGTGTGTGGGTGTGTGGGTGTGTGTGTGTGTGGGTGTGTGTGTGGGTGGGTGTGTGTTCAATTTTAAGCATGAAGGAATTGAGCTAGGAGGTTGAAATGTTATATTTAAGTTAAACACCCCCCGGGACCGTGAAAATAAGCTTTTAATCAAAATCGGCCAAAGAGTACTAGTACTTTACTGATGTACTTTTTCAGTTTTTTTCGATTTTCTCAAAATTCGCTCTAACGATTTTGATTAAAATTCAAAAATCAATTATTTTTTAGATGCTCTTTCAAATGTATATTCTCGTTTTGCCCTCAAAATTGTTTGAAGACCACTTTACTCTTGTATTTCATAGGGAAGATAGGAGAAATGGTTGCCATGGTAACAGAATATAAATATTTTCCCATACTTATAAATTTTACATCTGAATTCAAATATTCCCTACTGCCGGGAACTAAATACATGTCGACACAAAAAATCTGGTGTGACAAGCACAGTACACAACTTTCGATTACCGAAGGTAAGAGAAAGTTGTGTGCTGTGCGCCAGTCACACCAGATTTTTTTTTAATTAAAAAATAAGCTTTTCTAAAAAGTACCTATAGATAAAACTCACAGACATGGAAGTCAGCAAAATATTATTATTAAATCCTTTTACTCCTCATTAGAATTTGTTTTTCACTTTAATTGTGATTTACAGTAGAGTCCCGGTAATCCGAACCTCCGCTAATCCGAACTCTTTTTGCGTACGATTTTTTTTTTTTTTTAAGAGGAATATAAATGAAAATTAGACATTAAAGGAACTTTATTTTATTAAAAAATACGAAATATTTATTTAGAGTTTAATATCACCGACAAGTTTCACGGTTTACATAGATAAATACGACTTTATTATCAAAATTAACTAATTCAAGCTTACAATTCCGGTTAATCCGAACTTCCCGATAATCCGAACGACCCTCGGTCCCAATTAGTTCGGATTAACGGGACTCTACTGTATTTGTAATTATTACAACTTTTCGGCCACTCATTCTGTGGCCTTCTTCAGGTACAATTCAGTAAAGATTACAAAGGTTATTACATGTGATACAAATAAATCACAGCTAAACCAAATTTTTATTTATTAATGATAACAACTGTAAAAGGCTAAACTCATAAATTGGCAAAAAATTCCTGATAACTCAGAATTTTACCCATTGAAACAAGTTGCGGAAATTTCCTGTTAGGCTCTAAAAAGCAAATTCTGTGTGAGATTACAGGTAGATTAGTGATTTGGTTTAACAAATCTAAATAAACGTTACAATAGAATATTTCTCCAGTTTCATTCCAAATTATTCTCTCATTAAAGGCAATTGTGAACTAACAATACGTAAAGGGGTTAAACGTTTATTTATCCCTAACAAAGTTTTATCTTGGCTTTTTTTTAACATTCACACTTTTTTATCATTCACACTCACACACACATCTTTGATGGTTTAAAATTTCATTCCATTTAATCATTGCTCCATCCCGAGTAAAATTGATTAAAAATGTTCGAGGGGTTCTACACGCCCGCATCAGGGACACACACAGTAGATCGAAAGTGACCAAAAGAAAAATATGTGTCCCTGAGGCGGGCATGTGGATCCATTGATCATTTTTAATCATTTCATCGGGATTGTATCGGGGATCGGGATTGTATTTTAAGCTACATTTTCGCTCCTGTTGATCATCGATGGAGTGGCAAAGAGAACGAGTAAACTTGAAAGACTTTGTTTTGTAAAATTTACAAATTACCTGGTAAACCTAGTATAATAAAAAAAAAATCTGGTAATCTTCGGTAATCGAAAGTTGTGTACTGTGCTTGTCACACCAGATTTTTTGTGTCGAAATATATTTAGTTCCCGACAGTACGGTACATTTGAATTCAGATGTAAAATTTATAAGTATGGAAAAATATTTATATTTTGTAACCTTGACAACCATTTCTCCTATCTTTCCTATGAAACACAAGAGTAAAGTGTGCTTCAAACAATTTTGAGGGCAAAACGAGAATATACATTTGAAAGAGCATCTAAAAAATAATTGATTTTTGAATTTTAATCAAAATCGTTAGAGCGAATTTTGAGAAAATCGAAAAAAACTGAAAAAGTACATCAGCAAAGTACTAGTACTCTTTGGCCGATTTTGATTAAAAGCTTATTTTTCCGGTCCCGGGGGTTTTAACTTAAATATAAAATTTCAACCTCGTAGCTCAATTCCTTCATGCTTTAAATTGAACACACACAGACACACACACACACACACAGACAGACCATGTCGCGAAAACCACTTTTTTGGATTCAGGGGACCTCAAAACGTGAAGATCCATCAAAATCTCGACATCGAATTTTTGACATGAATCCAATACTTTCTCTCTCTATATATATATTACATATATACATAGGTAAGAGAAAGTAATAAAATGAAAATATGAGAGCATTTTTTACTTTCTCTTACCTCTATATATATATTAATATATATAGAGAGAAAGTATTGGATTCATGTCAAAAATTCGATGTCGGGATTTTGATGGATATACACGTTTTGAGGTCCCCTGAATCCAAAAAAGTGGTTTTCGCGACATGGTCTGTCTGTGTGTCTGTCTGTCTTTGAACAAAATATCTCAAGAACGAAAAGAGCTAGGAGGTTGAAATTTTATATTTAAGTTAGGCACCCCCATGGGACGTGACAGGAAGAAACTAAATACCCCTTTTCCATGTCGACACGAAAAATCTGGTCCAGTGACAAGCACAGTACAGAACTTTCGATTACCGAAGGTAAGAGAAAGTTGTGTGCTGTGCGCCAGTCACACCAGATTTTTAATTTTTATTTTTCCTTTAAAAAATAAAATTGAAGAAAGTCTAATGGCAATACTGGAAGAAACTTTAAGCTCCAATGAACCGTAATCTCAACCTGGAGCAATATATTTATGGTTATTTATTTTATTGGCTTCATCTGAAATCGAAGAAAAAAAATCAAATTGACTGAATCATGAATCATCGTTGTTTATTTATTTACTTTTACCGCTTTTAATTTTTTTTTTCTTCTTAAATTCTATTTGGTTTCCCATCTGAGGCCATATAGAGCAACGTTTTCCAAACTGTGAGGCGCGCCTCCCTAGGGAGGCGCGGACTAGTCTAAGGGGAGGCGCGAATATTGGCCACCAAGATCAATTTTTCAAATGATTGCTAGTTTTTTAAATAAAATTATAAAATAATTTAGAAGATTCTGGGACGGAGTTTTTAATTAAAATAATAAATATGAATAAATAAAAAAAATATTTTTATATAAATTTATTAAAAATTTTTGTTTTTGAATTATTTTATTAAATGTGCGTGTGTTTATGGGGGGGGGGGAGGCGTCATACGATTAAATATTTTTAAGGGCGGCGTAGTAACAAAAAGTTTGAAAACCACTGGCCTAAAGTCAGGCTCATTTTAGAAAATTATACTGTGTAAAACCCAAAGGCGGACCCAGGGAAGTTTTTCAGGATTTTAATTTTTTTTCTGACTAGACGCGAAGCTCGCCGAAGGCTATAGCATTGTTAATTATTTTATTTATTAGGATTGGATAAGGGGGTAAAAAATTGAAAAAAAAAAAAAAAATGTTTTTTAAATTTATTTTAACTAAATCGAAGCCAAATAAATAGAAAACATTCAAAAAATAGCGTTGATTATTAT
Organism: Euborellia annulipes; assembly: GCA_023213315.1. Lineage (NCBI taxonomy): Eukaryota > Metazoa > Arthropoda > Insecta > Dermaptera > Anisolabididae > Euborellia > Euborellia annulipes. The sequence goes on along the minus strand of JAKCPI010005310.1, from coordinate 63,047 downwards.
TTTGATTAGAGGGGATGAAGGGTTGATTACTTAAGAAAGGCCTTGGAATATTCCAAATCACTTGTTGACATTATTTTCCATCTCTAAATATAGTTAGATTAGAGCAAAAGGTATTTTTTTACTTTTAATAAAAAGGGAATTGTTATTTCCATCTATTTTATTCCAAAACAAAGAGAGAGACGAATCTCTCGTTCAGTCGAGTCGAGCGCGTGGCCGAGCAGGCAGGCGTTGAGCTCTTCTCTTTTTTTTGTGTTTAAAGTGAATCAAAGTGAATAATTAATATAGTGTAACCCACCCTGACCTCACCGTCAACCAGCACACCCTCTTGAGAGTCTTATTAAAGGTAATTATTAAGCATTTTATCGTTAGAAAAAAAAAAAGAAGAGAAACAAATAATTTGACTTCGAAAAACGATTTTTTTGAATATGAAATTAAATATTTTGTATTTCACGAAGGGTAGATGGAGAATATAAGCTGTTGAAAGGGGGAGGGGGAGTGTAGGTGTCATTGAAAAAAAATTAGTTTTTTATTTTTTATTTTAAACACCTTTTTTTCTCATTCACACTCGCACACACCACACATTCACACAGTCTTTTCGTGGGACTGCCAGGGATCCGAACCCCTGACCTTCGGTATAGAAGGGGGCGACCAACTACACCAAGCCTGAGGGCATTTTTTCTTATCTTTTCTTAAGTCACCATTATTTACCATTATATTCTTTCTATATGGCCTATATTTTTGTTAATCAAATTTTCTTAATATACTTTTACACAGGGGTGGATTAAGGGCTGAAAATTAAAATAAAATAATTTCAAAATAAAATAAAAATTAAAATAATTATTACTTTTTTATAAATGTATTCAAATTATTTTGAGAGTAATTTCGCGGCGAAGGCTCGCATTTCCTTAAAGGAGGGGGGGGGGAGTATGAAGGCATTAACCAGGGGGGTTAATTCCCCATCCCCTATAATGCACAAAGATATTAATGTTTTTTAATACTTTTACTAAAAAATAAGTACATTCCGTTTGAGTTAAAATTTAAATTCAATATTTAGCAAATAGTATAGTAGGGTAGAAACATTTTAATGTCATTCTAAAATTTCTTATTACTGGGGCGGAATTAATATTTGAAGATTTCGAAACTCTCATAAACAGATAATAATAACACTGGGTAACTTAGGAACCCATCGAATCCCTTGCAGAATTTTGTAGGGATTTTTTTCATTAGGTAGAAAAGTAAGATATGATTAGTCCACTTAGAATTTTCCTGGGGTGAGTTACCGCAACTTTTTGTATATAGAACTAATCTCGATTAGGATTTGAATTTTTACTTTCTCTTACCTATATGTATAAGTTAATATACATATTATAGAGAGAAAGTATTGGATTCATATAAAAAATTCGATGCCGAGACTTTGATGGATATACACGTTTTGAGGTCCCCTGAATCCAAAAAAATGGTTTACGCGACATGTTCTGTCTGTGTGTCTGTTTGGGTTCAATTTAAAGCATGGAGGAATTGAGCTAGGAGGTTGAAATTTTATATTTAAGTTAGGCACCCCCCTAGGGGGTGAAAATAAGATTTGAGAAAAATATTTTTCTTCAGGAATGAAAGTTAGAAGAAAACGCAACCAGAATTTTTTCTTTAAAAATATATTTTAACAGCTTACGTTTCGGCTTTGGTCAAAGCCATCCTCGGAGCTGTTAGTGATCATCCGAGGATGACTTTGACCACGGCCGAAACGTAAGCTGTTAAAATATATTTTTATAGAAAAATTTTGGTTGCGTTTTCTTCTTTCATTCCTGATACAATTCCACCAGCCATAAAATACCCTTATACCAGCGTTTTCCAAACTGTGAGGCGCGGACTAGTCTAAGGGGAGGCGCGAAAATTGGCCACCAGGACCAATTTTCCAAATGATTGCTAGTTTTAATATAAATAAGAATTAAAAAAAAAAAAAATATTTTTATATTAATTTATATTTTTTAGCATTAAAAATTTTTATTTTTGTATTATTTTATAAAATGGGAGGGGGGGGGGAGGCGTCATAAGATTAAATATTCTTAAGGGAGGCGTGTTAACATAAAGTTTGGAAACCACTGATATAGAGAGAGACTTTCAAACGTCACTATCATTTTTTTTCCTCGTAACTCTTCGTTCTTTATTCATTTTGAACAGTTAGTTACAGCGCGATATAGAACCCAGGGGGGGGGGTGCTTCCTCCTCTTTTTGCATTTATAAAGATTCTTTCCCTCCCTCGTACGCCCCTATCATCCCCCTCGCTCCCCCTACTTGGCGCCGCCGACTCGGACCACTTCCTTCACTTACTTCTCTTTCTCTCAAACACACACACACATACACAGACAAGTGGACGCCGGACTCAAGAGAACAGCAACAGATCATTCTTCTCTTGCCAAATAATACTCAAACAACCAGGTGATTGATTTATTTACTATCAAACCTCTTTATTTATTATCCATCTATTCCGTTATTGGTTTAATTTGTTATTAACTTTTAGTAAATTAATCAAAAGATATTTATTTTCTTTTGTTTCATGATCCTGCCTGAAAACATTTGGGTTGACACTATTTGTCTCCTTTCAATTATTTTATTTTATTCTAAAAAAATTTTCAATATTTACTAATTTCCCCAACTACATACAGGTATTGGATTCATGTCAAAATTTCGAGATTTTAATGGAAATACAAGTTTCGAGGTCCACTGAGACCAAAAATTAAATTTGGCTTGTGGGACATGCAATCCACGGAATTGCAACTCAATTTGAATTTTTTTAATAAGATCTAAATAAACTTCAAAATATAGCTTCTCAATGGGAAAATTAATGAAAAATGACTAGCTGCGCGCCACCCGGGCTTGTCTCATTGATATTTAATTTTTTTTTTTTCAATTCGGAACCTCACATACAATACCAAGCATGGACCCGCGTGTGGCGTCCTCTTTCCTAATCAGTCCCTCAACATTCACTTCACTTTTTACTTTCTCGTGTAGCCCTATCTCTTTATTTCGACCTCTAAATTTTGATAGTTCTCTTTTCAATGATTTATTAAAAAATACAATTTTTAACACTCTTGTGTAATATTCATAAGTGATTTCCCACATGAGTATCAAAGTGTTGAAAATGTTAATTTTTTATAAATGATTAAAACCTAGTGTTTTGAATTCCTCTTAAATACATTATATTTCCACTAGAGCCTACGATTAAATAGTTTAAATCTAATGTGGGTTTGCGAACACGATAACTTCGAAATCTAAGGGATTTGCCATGTGTTTCATCTAATAAAATTCTATTATTATTCGGAGAGAAATTGCTGTTGATGTTCGAAATTAGAGAAATCGATTACAGTAGCAGTATATTTCAATGGTTATAGAGACAAATAGACTAAAAAAATTGATAATTCTATTGATAATATCGTATAGATATATTTTTGCATTAAACTATCAATTGTCTTCATTTGTATTAAATACTGTATATATTCGCTAATGCTATAATCCGGGGATTTATTTGCACTCACCAATTTCATCTCTTAATACACTTTTGATTATAAGCTTTATTAATATCGCAGACATTATTTAACAACTATAATATTAAACAATAAAGTGGAACACTCCTTTTATTTATTACTTCATATTTTATTATATTGTTATATAAACAGGTGTGCAGAACAGTTACATATATTATCTTGTTCTCTCATTGTTTCCTCCCTTTTTTTGGCATAAAAAATTCAATAAGGAATAAAACGATTGAAATAATTGTTTTTATTTTCTCTTACCCTATAGACTTCTATGAAACATATATAGAGAGAAAGTATTGTGATCATGTCAAAAATTCGATGCCGAGATTTTGATGGATATACATGTTTTGAAGGCCCTTAAGGGCGTAGCGAAGAGATTTTTAGGGGGAAGGCCAAAAATGCCAACTAAATTTAGTCAATTTGCTCATACCTACTGTAGCATGTGTAATTTGCCGGGGTGTTTTGAGCAATTTCTGGGTATTTATATAGGAAAATACCTTAAGTTTCGCTCCATCAAATTTAGTTTTAGAGATTTAGAGAAAATTAAATTTTAATAGAAAATGAGCTCTGGAGCGACTCTTATTTTGAATTTTCTGGTTTTACCCCTTAAAAAGAAATACATAGAAATATAAAGTTTCAAACCTATTGGAGGCGATAAAGCGGCTAAAATTTTAGAAAATCGAATTTTGTCAGTTTTTTTCAACTTTGGACACCCCTAATAGATTTTTTACCATATTTATATTTCTATCAAAAAGACTATTTAAATTCAAGTACGGTATTGGATTCATGTCAAAAATTCGATGCCGAGATTTTGATAAATATATATATATACCTTTTGAGGTTCCCTGAATCCAAAATAGTGGTTTTCGCGACATGGTCTGTCTGTCTGTCTGTGTGTCTGTCTGTTTGTGAACAAAATATCTCAAGAACGAAAAGAGCTAGGAGGTTGAAATTTTATATTTAAGTTTGCTAACCCCATAATTTTTTAGATGGCCTTTAAAATGTACGAAAACCGGCCTTTTTCAAAACATTACGCTGTTGGCCGCCATGCTTGCAGATGGGGCTCGAGTTGGTTGCACTGTGTTTTTTGGTCCTCAAACTTGTTGTTTTCATTGGTGTTTTGAATTTTCGGCGTGATAACAGATTTCTGTGAGCCTTTGAAAATGTCGAATTTCTTGCCCAGTAAGCGCCATTTGCGGGAGATTATTTTGTACTGCTTTAATGTGAACAAAAACACCCGAGAAGCACACGAAACGCTGGTTTCCGCTTTCGGTGAACATGTTCTTAGCATAACAGAGTGCAAAGAATGGTTCAAAAAGTTCCGAAGTGGAGATTTTGACCTTGACAACAAAAAGAGTGAAAATGTCCCAAAAAAGTTCGAAGACGCCGAACTGCTGGCCTTGCTGGAGCAGGATGACACGCAAACGCAAGAAGAACTCGCAGAACAACTTCAGGTGGATTATCCAACCATTTCCAGGCCTCTAGCCCGGCATGGGAGGCCCAATTTGGCTCGAACGGTACAACAAACTGATTTTGTTGCACGATAACGCTCCATCTCACAACCTGGTAAAAAATACCATCCAGGAGTTTCAGTGGGAAACCTTACCCCACCCCGCATATTCCCCGGACCTGGCCCCTTCCGATTACCATCTGTTCAGCCTCCTCGAAAAAGCCCTAAAGCCCCTGGGGATTCGAAAAGTTCGAAGAAGTCGAAAATTGGGTGAAAAATTTTTTTTGACCAAAAAACCCGAGATTTTTACAGAGCAGGGATCTGGGCTTTGCCCAAAAGATGGGCCCAGTATGTCCCTAAAGAGGGCAACTACTTTGAATAAAACACCTTCTATTGTCAGTGGCGTCATTTGGGGGGGGGGCAGGGGGGCATTTGCCCCCCCCCAAGGGCTCTGATTTTTATAAAATTTTATATTATTCTAAATAAAATGCTCCAAAATACATCTACGAGTATACAAACTGTACAAAATTAAACAATTAAATTAAATATGTTTTGGCTAAATTTGAATACCAATTTGTAAGTAAATTTTAAGAAAAAAAAAATGTTTGCCCCCCCCAAGAAAAAGTTGAAATGACGCCACTGTCTATTGTTGTTCTTTGAGAAACCTTTGTTTTCACTCAAAAAAGGCCGGTTTTCGATGCACAGACCTGGTATATTCTCTTTTATCCCATTAAAATCTTTTCAAGCACACTTTACTTTTGTACTTCATATTTAAGATAGAAGCCCAAGGGGCTTGGAGTAGTTGGTAGCGTGCCTACCTTCTATACCGAACGTCTCGGGTTCGGACCCCAGGCAGTCCGATAATTTTATTTAAGGCATTTGGATACCAAATGACTTAAATAAAAATGCCTGGACCCCACAATTGATATATTAAACATACTGATTATCGTAAAAAGTCTTAAATGGCTCAGTTGCCGAAAAGACTGTGTGAATGTGAGTGTGAATGAGAAAAAAGTGTGAATGTTTAAAAAAAAAAAAAAAAAAAAGATAGGAGAAATGGTTGCCATGTTAACAAGATATAAATATTTTCCCATTTTTATAAATTCACATCTTGAATTCTAATATATCGGCGGAAACTAAATATATGTCGACACAAAAAATCTGGTGTGACAAGCACAGAACACAACTTTCTCTTATTTTTGGTAAGAGAAAGTTGTGTGGTGTGCGACGAGTCGCACCAGATTTTTTATATTGATATTTATATAATTATCATGCAGACATTTATTTATATCCTTTGATATCCAAATCTCTAATTTTTTTAATATTATTTGAATTTGACGCGGTCAAATCCCATGGTCTTAAAACAATTAAAATAAATATAACCCCCCAGTTATACTCAATTACTTTATTAATAGGGATTACAGATCAGACTAGCATTCTTAAAAAAATATACCATAATTGGTTGAATAATATATATAAAATGACATTCCCCAACCTTAAGTTGGTTAAACCTTTACTAAACAACTTAATAGCGTCGTCTAATCTGATGCTAAAAGTGGGACTCCCCCCATTCCACTATTGGTTTCCAGAGGTTGTTTTAAGATTGGGTTGAATTTCTAATATATTCTTGCTCCTATTAAATCAAGAACTATTCACTTTGGGAAAAACCCTAAAAATGGTGGGAGCCCGCCCAGGGACAACATGTTTATAAATATCAAACTTTTAAAATAAGCTCATTATGGTTAAATTAGATAGGTCTGAAAAATAATTTAAGCAATCACATGGTAAAAATAATCAATTTTATCCATTTATAATTAATATTCTATTATTTAATTCATCTTCTTTTAAATCATACCTGGTATATTTATTCTCTTTTCCTTTGTGACAATATAATTAAATTGTAATAAAATCTATTTTTATGCCAAACGTCAATCTGGAGAATATTTTCCTTTTTATACATTTGTTTTCTTTCAAACAAAGAATTTCCAAGTTAATCAATATGCATTGATAATAAACAATCTGACAGATATTTTTTACTTTATTATATTTTTAATAACATAATGGCATTTTTTTGGTTTAACTTCAGATGAAGGGTCACCTCATGGAGATTGAATAGCGAGCCTACGCAATCAGACTCTTCCTTTGAAGATTAACCTAAATACTTAATGCGTTATTCATTTATCGATTTAATATAATCAAAATAATACATCCTTAATATCTTCAGAGTTTAAAAAAAGTCATTCATTTTTCCATGATTTACTATTATGTTTAAAAGAAGATGGTTTATGAATACAAATTATACTAAAATATCATTTTCTAATTTGACATGTACTAAATAATGAATTTGAGAAAAATTTGTCTTTACAGTGATGTAGGCTATATATATAGCTAATCATTTTATTCTTTCAATCTTGTGAATCAAATATTTATTATTATTAATTTATTCTAGATATAATGTCAATATTAAAGCACAAAAGTTTCCATTAAAAATTTTTTTTTTTATATTAAAAAAAAAATAATAATAAAAAAACAACGAAATAATCACATGAGAAACCGTATGCTCTAGTATTATTGACTCCTATTTTTTAAAGCAACAGGAATAGAAAGAAATTATATGTTAAGCCTATATATAAGCTTATTATATATACTATATATATATACATTTAGGCCTATATATATATATAATTTTCCCTGGGTTAAAATTTCAAACATTTTATAATGGCACACATTTTCATCAAATTGAATAATAAATGATTATAAGTAATAGATTTTTGTTATAAAAATTGAAAGATGAAAATAATACTAGCAGCCAATGAAGTAATAGAAAAAACTTTAATTTCTCGGTTGACATTTCGGTAGCCTGTTGGTCCTCTTCCTCCCAGGCTATTCTTTTATCTTTCAATGAATTTTATATTTCATTATTTTTTAAAATTCATTTGGGCCTGGTGGTCGGTCACTATGGAAATCTTTCTTTTATTTTTTTTAAACATGATTATTGTATCATCTTTTAGACAAGGAATTTGCTTCAAATTTCATTAAATTATACTTCATTAAATGAAAAGATTTTGTAAAGCATCTCTTTTTACTTTCTCTTACCTCAATATATATGTTAATATATAGAAAGTATTGTATTCATGTCAAAAATTCGATGTCGAGTTTTGATGGATCTTCACGTTTTGAGGTCCCCTGAATCCAAAAAACTGGTTTTCGCGACATGGTCTGTCTGTGTGTCTGTGTATTCATTTTTAAGCATGAAGGAATTGAGCTATGAGGCTGAAATGTTATATTTGAGTTAAACACCCCCGAGACCGGAAAAATAAGCTTTTAATCAAAATCGGCCAAAAAGTACTAGTACTTACTGATGTACTTTTTCACTTTTTTTCGATTTTCTCAAAATTCGCTCTAACGATTTGGATTAAAATTCATATCATTAAAATCATGTGTCATCTTTCATATTGTTTTAATTTTTTTGAGATGGTTCGAAAATATTAAACAAAAATTTAGAAATGAACTTTTACAAAATCTCAAATTTTTTTTTATTTGACAAAGTTATCTATTAATTAATTTCAGGAATTCCCCAAGTGCCTTGAAGATAGCATTCCGATGATGGATAGCTCTCTCATCTCTAGAACTATTCAAATCTGCCGGTTAATTAAACTCCCTCCCTTTTGACCTTTCACCATTCCGTTCGACATTTCTCCCATTTTACCTTGTAACCAACTGAACTATCTACTCAAATACTTTTAGTAAATTTTCTTGTCTCCATTATTCAACTCCCCGACTAGAAATTACTTTGGGATCACACAGAGTATATATACATCTGGACCTCATTGGGTTCTCTGAACCAGCCCTGAAATACAAATTTTACCGTTTTATATAAAAACTGAGCTTTATACTATAACGAATTTCAGATACAAATTTCTACACCGTTACTATCTGTTATCTGCCAAAACCACCACGACCCAAGTTTCATAGTTGGGGATTATTCTTACCTGTATTGGGGACATACATAGAAAAACTTTCAGCTTTTATAAAATAACGAAGGTCCTGCCGTCGCTGGCTCTTGCTCTATTACCCTATATATGAAATATATAGAAAGTATTGGATTCATGTCAAAAATTTATGTCGAGATTTTGATGGATCTTCACGTTTTGAGGTCCCCTGAATCCAAAAAAGTGGTTTTTCGCGACATGGTCTGTCTGTTTGTGTGTGTGTGTCTGTGAACAAAATATCTCAATAACGAAAAGAGCTAGAAGGTTGAAATTTTATATTTAAGTTAGGCACCCCCATGGGACGTGACACGAAGCTTTTGAACAAAATCGGCCAAAGAGTACTAGTACTTTACTGATGTACTTTTTCAGTTTTTTTCAATTTTCTCAAAATTTGCTCCAACGATTTTTTTTTAAATTCATAAATCAATTATTTTTTAGATGCTCTTTAAAATGTATATTCTCATTTTGCGATTGAAATCTTCTGAAGACCACTTTACTCTTGTATTTCATAGATAAGATAGGAGAAATGGTTCCCATGGTAACAAAATATAAATATTTTCCCATACTTATAAATTTTACATAGTGAATACAATTGTTCCGTACTGTCGGGAACTAAATATATGTCGACACGAAAAATCTGGTGTGACAAGCACAGTACACAACTTTCGATTACCGAAGGTAAGAGAAAGTTGTGTGCTGTGCGCCAGTCACACCAGATTTTTACATATAGATAGATAAAATGAAATCCTTTTCTTATAATAGATATTTATGTCAGATCATCTCTATTTTGGCATTTATTTAAATAACCCTGTCCTATTCTGCTCACTAATTTGAACATGATTCTCCCTTTTACTACTCTATACGTATATATTTTAAGATAAAAAAATTTGATATGAACCGAAAATAGAAATCAATTCTTCAACGTTACCGAAAATAAAAGTTGAAACAATTATGTTTCCAGTAAAGTGGGGGGAAGGCGTACAATCTAATATATTATGTTGGATAAGGCCCATGAAACACCCTTCGATTCTCGTTCTTGTGATGAAACATGCATGACCTGCCTTAGAGTGAATTTGTTCTATAGCCCAGAGAACACATATACGCTTCATTTGGAAGGAATAATATTTTATTTAAATAAATACTTAGAGTATGGCCACGTGTGGTCCTTATCTTAGAAAGGAAGCAATTTTTCAGAAAGTCAGCGTTAGCTGATTGTCAGGGATATCGCCAACTTAGGGGTTCTCTTTATCTCTCGTTAGCGCCATTATCAAAACTGTCTTTCAAGTGGATGTGGAAGGGATCGATCCCAGGTCAGGTCACAGACAATAGGGAGGATCCTCTGCTTCTTCCAAAGTATTTTTTTTTTTTTTTTTTTTTTTTTTTTTTTTTTTTTTTTAATCTCTTGCCAAATAGAGGAAAATTATTATTTCTTATTAGCAATTTTTAAGTCACGGTCTTGATTTAGTTCTGGAAATGAACTCATTTGGAAAAGGTACTTCCTTTAAAAGCTGACATACATTTATTTGTCTGTCGTCTCTGATTTGAGTTGTCTGAAATATGTTGGTAACCTTGACGAATTCTTTTCCCCTGGGTTTTTTGAGATTACCGGGAGAAATAGAACAGGCCAGCACGTCGCACGGTCTGACGCCAGTTGAAAATATAGAAGGAAGGGACAGACATGTAAAGAATAGAAGGACTGCCAGTCCCAGCTCAGGTAGCTCGTGGTCGCCATCCACGTACCCACAAGATGTGAGCCCTTGAGCAAAAAACTTAACATTTATATGTATTATAAATATCTGCATATACCTACTGGGTGTCGCCTTAAAAATATTTTGAACATTCTACATAAGAGCCGTATTAGAGGACATTTTCTTTTAAAATTTATTTTTCTCTATATCTCTAAAACTGTGCCTGATGGGGCAAAACTGAAATGATATCTGAATTCGGAATGAAAAAATACACTAGGTTCACTAATCAGATTTCTTGGTGAAGAAAATCTTGTCGACTAGTTTAATCGAAAGGTTGTCTCTTTTCTATAATTGTTGTAACTACCTGCTTGATTAAATTTTCTATATTTATTTAAATCATTTGGTTACCAAATGGTATAAATAAATGTGCCAGGACCCCCACAGCTCTGTAATAGTTTTTTAGATATGATGATTGAAAAATCTACATGCTTTTCGGAAATGTTACAATTTTCCTGTTTGTTGATAATATCACAAGAGAACAATAAAGGTTAGTGACCCCGTACTGCACTTAAATGAAAATTGTAACAATTGTGAAAATCTTGTACATTTTTCAATCATCATATCTCAAAAACCATTAGAGATATGCAACTGTGGTTTGGCTTGAATTGTTTCAAATTTAATATACTTTCAAAATGGTAGAATCAACTTATTTCGAAAAGGCCATAGTTTTTGGAATTGAACTGCAAAAACTGAAAAAAAGTCCGAAAATTTTGCAGTTTTTCACATATTACGTGAGAATCGGAACTTTTTTTTGCTTGCAAAATGTAGTTTCACACTAAGGGGTCCAAATAACATCCAAAAATGCGTTACATCGCGTTTTGCGAATTTAGGCCTTTTTTGTATCATTTGACTGACTATAAAATTTATTATACAAAATTTACACATCAATTCAAATATTTATTTCACAATAATCTTGAAAGCTTTTATAGTAAAACCATGTTTATTGATATAATCAAATCAGTATTAGATTACAATAGCTGCTTAAAATAGATCTCTCTATATTACATTAAATAGATGAAATTACAGTTGCATTCTCTATCAACATATATTGTTTACTTAAGAACGACTCCTGGCATTATTAAGATAATTAACTCGCGTAATTAAGAGGACTTAGAAGAGACATAAATGAGCTTTAAATCGACTCTCATGGGTCTTCTACGAAAATAATTTCAGCTCTAATTACGTATATATAAAAAATCTTTTTGAAGAAATGATCGCCGAATACCTTAGCTCTTTCATCAAATGATGAATTTTTTCTCGTAATAGTCATTTCTCCTTTATACCAAAATTTTAAATTATTATTATTATAGGATGTTTAAATTATTCGATAACAAAAGTTTCGCTGCCTGGGGAACCAGAACACTCAGCATTTCTTCTTTCTTTTAATTGCAAAATAATTTCAGCCCGGGAGGCCGTGGCTCAGTTTGAAGACATTAGCCTCTCGCACCGGAGTCCCGGGTTCGCTTCCCGCCCCAAGCGAGAAAAATTTATCTCATTTGATTTGACTACAAATCATTTGAAATAAATAGGGATGGGGTCTAAATGGCCTTAGATGCTGAAAAAGACCTTAAAAAAAAAAAAATAAAATAAAAATAATTTTTCCCTTTGTATTACATATTGATACACTTTTATATTATTGTTATAATAAATTTCTTTAACACAAGGGCTAAAAAGAAAATTAGGAATTGATCTCTTTTAATTGATATATTCATATTAATACTTGGTGTAAATATTGAAGTTTTAGGTCTAATACTACTAGAATATTTTTCCCATATCGGCGCTCCCCAGAAAACCGCACGTGTGCCACCACACACGTCGCACTTGCCTTAGGCCGGCCCTGCTTAGCAAAGTTAATTAATTTACATGAAAAAAACTGTTCTTAAATTTGTGTTATTTTCAAAAAAACTTTAATCAAAAGGCCCTCAAACGATCTAGAAACTAAATGAATAAGTGTAGTTCATATTTCTTTTTATTTTTACTACTTCCTCCTCAATTCCAAAATTGAAATAAAAAAATAATAAATGCTTTAAATAAATTTTCATCCCTAATTAGGGGATCATCCTATGATTATGAAACGAGTTTTGAAATAGAAAAGAATAGAGGCAAAATAAAAAATAAATGAGATAATTAATAGCATGCATCCTTGGCTACTTAATTTCTAGACTGTTTTTACCAGGCTCTAGGCAAGAAAAATCTCGAGGTTCTAAAGAGACTCGCCCTAAACGGGGGTGTCAATTAGCACGTGCGGGGTGGATAATGACGAGGTGTAGTACTTTGTCTGAGGAGGGATGATGCTGTCTAAGAAAACCCGCCCCCTTTGGCTCGATATCCTTAAAGGAGATATCCGCCTCGGTGCTTGCTATCTATTGATTATTACCCTTTTTCGAATTTGCCCCGGGCAGTTCGCCTCGCCTTATCCCTTCTATTTATTTTTAAAACTCTAAATAAAATTTGATGAGCTTCAAGAGAGAAGCTACAAATTCACATACACACGACTCGCCCTAAGCTTAAAAAAACATCCGCCGTCTTTTATGTTTCGCCTTTACAAGAGCATTTATTAATAATATGAAATATTAAATTTTTTTCATAAAAGAGCAAGTTTAATCTTTTCAATTCATATTTTTGAGATAGGCCTATACAATAACTTTAATTAAAAACTTGCTATCCCGCGATTCGAAAACTATTTTCTTTTTCCCTTATTTTCTCGTTGTCTCGAGTGAATTATCACCTCGTTTAATTATTAAATAAAACGAATGGGTGCTTCGCTTTGAATGGTATGATTATTAAGCTTGTGCCACTACAATTTGGAGACAAATATCTTAATCCCCTCTTAAGCCCTTCTGGCACGCAACGAGGGTGTCTCTGATTTAAAGGACTGCAAAACATCTGTGAAAATAAATAGATGAAGAGGAAAGAGACGTGAGACGTCTCAAATGATTATCATAACTCTATATATCTCGCTCTTCCTCCCCTAATCAGATTTATTTTTAGCACTTGAAAACACGAGAGATTATTTTGTTTTGAAAAGAATGATTAAGGAAAACAATTAGATAAGCAAAGTAGATTATTTTTTTTTGCGAAGTAGTTACCTCGGAAGAAGAGCTGGGCCCACGGGCTTGGTGTATGTGTTGCAACTGTATACCAAAGGTCGGGGGTTCGGATCCCAGACAGTCCGATGATTTTATTTAAGCCATTTGGATACCAAATGCCTAAATAGAATGCTTGGACCCAAAATACGTCAGTAGAGTCCCGTTAATCCGAACTAATTGGGACCGAGGGTCGTTCGGATTATCGGGAAGTTCAGATTAACCGGAATTGTAAGCTTGAATTATTAATAGGTTAATTTTGATCAAAAAAGTCGTATTTATAACGTGTGTAAACCGGGGTGCTAATTGTCGGGACTTTCCAACGGCCACAATTTTGAAGCTATCGACCTCAAATTTTTTTAAATTAAAGTTATTTAAAATATCTACAACTTATAGAAGCCTTTTCTTGATTTTCGAAAAATAATTTCTCTATTTTTAGATTAATTCGCATTAAATATAAGATATTTAAAAAAAGGAGCTCCTATAATGTTGTAGATAATTAAATTAGTAATCGCTGTGTAAAAGAATAATTAATATTTTAGCTAAATAGAGTTCAGATTAGCTGGAAAGTCTAGTATGAAATGCAAGTTCGTTCCCTTGTATTCCTACTGGGGAACCGAATAACGGCTATCTTAATGTCTTATATGGCACTCGGTAGCCGAAAAGACTGTTCTAACGACTGTGAGTCAGAGACGCGCACCTTAAAAAAAAATATCAGATGAACAATTTAATATAAAATAATGATAATTGGGTCTTTGAAGGCAATGATCATATAAATTTTGTTTTTAATAAAAAGAAAATTTCATGACACCTACGTTTTTAATTAGAAATATTTTGGGTACAATAGTTACAAATTTAATTGTAAACATGTAAGATCTTTATTTTAAATATTGAAAAAAATAACATACATTTATTATTAGGAGAATTTTATTAGACTACATTTTTGAAATATTTATTAAAAATATATAAATACTGTACAACGTTTCAATGATAACCTGCAGAATGCAGTTAAACGTACAATATTTATATATTTTTTAATAAATATTTAATACAAATGTGTCATAATTAAAATTCTCCTAATAATAATATTTCAAACCACAAAAGCTTTAAAAACACAATAACATACATATCGTAATAAAATTATTTTAAAAACATAAACATCGATCCAAATGGAATCTGACAATTATGTCGATATTAAATCGGAATCTGATTCGCGACTAAATACAATTTGAAAATGCTTCTAAATTTGATTGGGCCAAAATATGATTTAAATGATGTTTTTAATGAGATCGTCCTGATTATTTCCAACATGTGGGGGGGGGGAATTCCCTTGCAAATATATTTTTATAATAAATTATTGCATTTCGACATTAGCAAAAAATTTAATTCTTTAAAATATTAAAACAATTTGTACTTGATTAATTAAAATAGTATTCTGTTAAATAGACTATTATTTTATCCAGTAGTGTCTACCAATCCCTGGGATTCTTGTGGCCACTAAGAGAGTTTAAGGCAAATTAAAATTAATTTGGGTTCCGTGGACAACGCGAAAGGTTTAACTAAAATAATGTTCACCCTTGAAAGTTAAAATAAATACTTTGCTACTTGTTTAATAAATTGGTATGGCGTTACTTAAATAAGTATACTAGGCTAAGTACAGGCGTGGCGTGCTTTTTAGACCACTTGCCTACTCTCGATGCGTAATTTTTTTTTTTTTTCAATATTTTATAACAAAAAAATTCAAAATAAATTAGAAAAGGTTTTTATATTTTATTTTGTCCCCATTTACCAGATATCAAAGTTAAATTAGTTTCGGGATTTATTTAACTTAAGGATTCCATGGGCTTATTAAGTTTGTACCTGTATTAATCACAAAAACATACTCACCAACATGCCCTTTACATCAGATTAGGAGCTTTTCCAGCTGACTTAGGAGTGGTGGAAGCTCGTCCTCAATCATTACTTGATTGCTATTTTTGCTACTTGTTTATTATTTTCACCTATTCCATCCTGAATTATCAAATTGATATATAATTATTCTTATATGAAGCTAATTATTAAAAAAATAATAATAATTTGGACGTTTGTTTGCTCTGAATCCTTAGTACTTTCTTTTAGAAGAAGACTCTCTTTTATATTATTAAATTTTATTAAAAAAGAAAAAAGAAAGAAGAAAAATAAACATTGCATCGTTTGATTTTGTTGGGCTCATTTTGTAATGATTACGGTTTATTGATGCAATTTTCAGGTCAGTGGAATTAGAGTAGACCGGAAGAGAGAAGAGAGAGCAGACAATGAGGGATTGTCTTCGTTGATTGATGGATGCTTTTTTCATGTTTCTTCATTAAGTTAAATAGTTTTAATGCCGCTCCTCACCCTGATAGCTTTAATGTCAAATCAGTTTCCTTTTTCATTGGTTGATTTGTATAACGATATTTATTTATATTTGTACTATACCTATTTCAAAGAGAGCTGGCTAAAAATGATTTAGACATCTGAAGTCAAATTAATATAAAATGATTTAACAACAAATCATTTACCGAAACAAACTCATTCCCTGATCGGCAGGTCTACAAACTAGTCAATGATGTTATTAGGAGAGTTTTTAATTATAGACCACATTTTTGTATTAAATATTTATTAAAAATATATAAATACTGTACAACGTTTCAACTGCTTATTCTGCAGCCGTTATCAAGCACTGTGCACTTTCTCCGACTCAAGTGAACTAACTGTCATGTCCGTTGCTTGCCTCTTTATATACAGCGACGTCAGCGCCATCTGTAAGCATTCCTGTGAAGTTAGATTCAAAGTTTTCCCGCCATTTTTACTCATTTCGATGAAGTCAGTCACATTTATCAAAGCAAGTGTTTACATAAAAAGCATGATGTTACATTAAGTTTTCTTAGTTTGATTTTTACATAGATGTTAAAAAATATTATTATTAAAACATTCCAAAATTACATATACATATATATATATATAAAATAAGATTTGGTGGCTGTGGAATGTAATGGATTTTGATAGGGCAGGTCAACCCAAATCAAACAAGCCTTTATATGCTTCCTCGAGTCCGGAGACGTTTCGAGATATCCATTTAATGTCTCATCATCAGTCCGTACCGAAAATTAGCATAAAGGTAGTCAGTTAATATACAGCATATGTACATACTAAATTTTATATAATGAATACGCCTCGAAGCGTTCATGAGAGGAAATATTCTCATGAACGCTTCGAGGCCTATTCAGTATATAAAATTTACATGTGACCATATGCTGTATATAACGACTACCTCTATGCTAATTACCGATACGAACTGTGTGAACATTGAAAATATCTCGAAACGTCTCGAGAGCCGAGAAGCATATAAAACTTATTACCTTACGCGACCTGACCCTAGCAAAACATATATATATATATATATATATATATATATATATATATATATATATATATACATACACACATATATATACATATACATACATATATACATGTTCACACATCCATACACACACACACATGCACATATACATACACATATATATTCATACACAAACCCTGACATAGTCAATGATGATTTGTCCTATACTTTTTCTTGTAATATATTAAGGAATTTAATTAAAAACTTATTTATATTTCGCATTACAGTAAATAGTAAATTGGATAGAATAATTAAAATCAAATTTAAAAAAAATCTACTTAATAATAAGAGTATTTTTTTTTTTAATTTACAAGTACTACAGTATTTTATTTATTTATTTCAATAAAATAATTTTTTCCAATTTTCCTTAGATAATAATAATAATTCATTTATGCCAGAGATAACAGACTAATGAATTTTTTCTCTTTTTTTCCAGGTAAGTTTCTCCTGCATTTTCAACCATTTGGTACAGCCATAAAGTCCGTAAGTTAGCTCTACGATCATTTCTAGCCCTTGGACGGGGTCTCTTTCGACACCCTTGGCCTTGGGGTGCTCTTATCGCCATCTCTTTAACCAAATAAACCCACCTCGAGATGATTTCATTGCCACTTGGTGGACCTCTTCCTTAAATTCTCCCTCTCACTTATTGCCCATTTGCGTCCCTCGGGTCTTAATATTTTTATGTCACCATCTTAATTCTAGACATGTCTTAATAAAAACTATTATGAGAAATGGATCCGATTTTGGAAGTTATTTTCTCAAAATTCTAATTAATAAGCTTATACTTGCTAAATTTCGCATCCATGATTGTATCGAAGTGGGAGATAAATATGTCGACCCCCCTCCCCCCTTCTCTGCCCATGCCATCAGTTCTATAAATAACAAATTTATTAAAATAAGTCAAGAACGGTCAATTCAAACCTTCTGATGCCTAACAAATTCCAAGACGTTCCGAACCGAACAAGCTATCATTTTCGTCGTAATCAATAATAGATTATTGAATGCAGGAGATTATTAAAAAGGAACAATGCATATAGACAAGTTGTGTGTGATGTGATCTCAAAATAAGTCAAATGGGAACATTGAATTGCCATTAGGCACGTTATAGGGCTACAAATACATGCGTTGTGGCTTTTTATTAATAGCCAACTGCAGTCATGTTGATTTGAAATTTATTAATCAGCAGGAGGCTTAATTTTTGGCTACTTATTTCCCTATTCAGACACCATCATTTTTAATCAGTTAAATCATTAAATCTAAAAAGTTTTCTTTTATTTATTTATTTTTTTAATTATCCCCTTCGGCTCTGAGCCCATTTTGAGCTAGTAACGTATAGATTTATTTATTTATTTGTAATTTTACCGAGGACGTTTCAATAAGCTTCTTCCACGCGGTATTTTTACTTTCTCGTACCCTATATATGAAATATATAGAGAGAGAAAGTATTGCGATCATGTCAAAAATTCGATGTCCAGATTTTGATGGATATACATGTTTTGAGGTCCCCTGAGTCCAAAAAAAGTGGGTCTCGCAAATTGGTCTGTGTGTGTGTGTGTGTGCTGTGTGTGTGGACCCATTTTTTTAGCATGAAGGAATTGAGCTACCGGATTGAAATTTTATATTTAACTTAGGTACCTTTGAAGAATCTCAAAATAAGCTTTTGAACAAAATCGGCCAAAAAGTACTAGTACTTTACTGATGTACTTTTTCAGTTTTTTTTGATTTTCTCAAAATTCCCTCCAAGGATTTTTTTAAAATTCATAAATCAATTATTTTTTAGATGCTCTTTAAAATGTATATTCTCATTTTGCCGTTGAAATCTTCTGAAGACCACTTTACTCTTGTTCTTCATAGGAAAGTAGAAATGGTTGCCATGGTAACGGAATTTAAATCTTTTTCTTTTTATTAGATTAAAAATCAATTATTATTTAAATTCCCATTTTTTTTTAAATTTATTTGTGTCTTTAATTGTTTCAAAGAAAACATATATGTCTCTCTCTCACTTGCAAACATTATCGTCTCTCTCTACTCTTTTTAAATTCCCTTTCCACCTTATCTTCGCATAGAAACAATGTTAATTTCCTATAGGGTCATTCCACGTCAAATCAACCAAAAAAATAAAAAATTTTCACCCATAATCTCAGATTTTTATGAAACTTGGTATGTTTGTTCTATATATAAAGATAAGTAACAGCACCAAATTTCAATTTTTTATCTCACTTAGTTTTCGAGTTATGGCTACTTTAAAGTTTTGATTTTTTCACCTTCCGCGGCTTGGCTAATGCCAAACAAAATGTGACATGGAAGAGAAAATAATTTCTCATTTGCTTATTTGACACCCAATCTTGATGAAATTTTTTTGGTATGTTCTTTAAACAATAAGGAATTAGAAAAAAAATATATCACGAATCTAAGTTAATCCTAAAATATAAAAAAAAATTCATATTGTTGATTTTTTTTTAGTTTTGAAAACGCAAACATGCTTTAGCGCTAAAGCCAATATCTCCAAAAGGGAATGAGATATTCAAGAAATTTTTTTTCTAAATAATCTACATGAAATGGGCTTTAATTTAGTAAAATAAAATGTTTGTGTATTTTGTTCCCTCTATTTCTAAAGTCCATTGCAAGTTTCAATATATAGTTTTACATGTTAAAAAGGTTTCAAGGGCAAAATGAAAATATACATTTTAAAGAGCATCTAAACAATAATTGATTTATGAATTTTAATAAAAATCGTTGCAGGAAATTTTGAGAAAATTGGAAAAAACTGAAAAAGTACATCAGTAAAGTACTAGTACTTTTTGGCCGATTTTGTTCAAAAGCTTATTTTGAGTGTCCGGGAGGGTGCCTAACTTAAATATAAAATTTCAACCTCCTAGCTCAATCCTTTCATACTTTCAATTGAATTGATTGAATTTTCGTCTGTGTTCAGTTTTAAGCAGACACACACAGAGTGTCCATTTGAAATCATGAAAGAATTGAGCTAGGAGGTTGAAATTTTATATTTAAGTTAGGCACCCTCCCGGACACTCAAAATAAGCTTTTGAACAAAATCGGCCAAAAAGTACTAGTACTTTACTGATGTACTTTTTCAGTTTTTTCCAATTTTCTCAAAATTTCCTGCAACGATTTTTATTAAAATTCATAAATCAATTATTGTTTAGATGCTCTTTAAAATGTATATTTTCATTTTGCCCTTGAAACCTTTTTAACATGTAAAACTATATATTGAAACTTGCAATGGACTTTAGAAATAGAGGGAACAAAATACACAAACATTTTATTTTACTAAATTAAAGCCCATTTCATGTAGATTATTTAGAAAAAAAAATTTCTTGAATATCTCATTCCCTTTTGGAGATATTGGCTTTAGCGCTAAAGCATGTTTGCGTTTTCAAAACTAAAAAAAAATCAACAATATGAATTTTTTTTTATATTTTAGGATTAACTTAGATTCGTGATATATTTTTTTTCTAATTCCTTATTGTTTAAAGAACATACCAAAAAATTTCATCAAGATTGGTGTGTCAAATAAATAAATGAGAAATTATTTTCTCTTCCATGTCACATTTTGTTTGGCATTAGCCAAGCCGCGCAAGGTGAAAAAATCAAAACTTTAAAGTGCCATAACTCGAAAACTAAGTGAGATAAAAAATTGAAATTTGGTGCTGTTACTTATCTTTATATATAGAACAAACATACCAAGTTTCATAAAAATCTGAGATTATGGGTGAAATGGCCTGGTTGAACTGACGTGGAATGCAAAATAAATTTGGAAAATAGATTTTTAATCATTTTCAGAACGTTTTGAGATTAAAATTTTATTGTTTTTGCTTGAATAAATTATATACTAAGTTATTCAATCAATATCAAGGCCTAAATGTGTTTATTTAATTAAAAAACAATAAATTAGGATAATGAAAGAGGCAGTTAAAATTTAAAGATGCAAAAGGCAATAAATAAACCCCCATTTTATGTGGTCAAGGCCGTAGCCAGGGGGGGGATCAAGGGGGATTGATCCCCCCCCGAAATAAAAAAAGATATTTATTTTAGTGCGCCCGTCTTACTTTGGGGTCATTCCACGTCAGTTCAACCAGGCCATTTCACCCATAATCTCAGATTTTTATGAAACTTGGTATGTTTGTTCTATATATAAAGATAAGTAACAGGACCAAATTTCAATTTTTTATCTCACTTAGTTTTCGAGTTATGACACTTTAAAGTTTTGATTTTTTCACCTTCCGCGGCTTGGCTAATGTCAAACAAAATGTGACGTGGAAGAGAAAATAATTTCTCATTTATTTATTTGACACCCAATCTTGATGAAATTTTTTGGTAGGTTCTTTAAACAATAAGGAATTAGAAAAAAAATATATCACGAATCTAAGTTATTCCTAAAATATAAAAAAAAATTCATATTGTTGATTTTTTTTTTAGTTTTGAAAACGCAAACATGGTTTAGCGCTAAAGCCAATATCTCCAAAAGGGAATGAGATATTCAAGTATTTTTTTTTTTCTAAATAATCTGCATGAAATGGGCTTTAATTTAGTAAAATAAAAATTTTCTGTATTTTGTTCCCTCTATTTCTAAAGTCCATTGCAAGTTTCAATATATAGTTTTACATGTTAAAAAGGTTTCAAGGGCAAAATGAAAATATACATTTTAAAGAGCATCTAAAAATTAATTGATTTATGAATTTTAATAAAAATCGTTGCAGCAAATTTTGAGAAAATTGGAAAAAACTGAAAAAGTACATCAGTAAAGTACTAGTACTTTTTGGCCGATTTTGTTCAAAAGCTTATTTTGAGTGTCCAGGAGGGTACCTAACTTAAATATGCTTTCAATTAAATTGATTGTGTTTTCGTCTGTACAGTTTTAAGCAGACACACACACAGTGTCCATTTGAAATCATGAAAGGATTGAGCTAGGAGGTTGAAATTTTATATTTAAGTTAGGTACCCTCCTGGACACTCAAAATAAGCTTTTGAACAAAATCGGCCAAAAAGTACTAGTACTTTACTGATGTACTTTTTCAGTTTTTTCCAATTTTCTCAAAATTTGCTGCAACGATTTTTATTAAAATTCATAAATCAATTAATTTTTAGATGCTCTTTAAAATGTATATTTTCATTTTGCCCTTGAAACCTTTTTTAGCATGTAAAACTATATATTGAAACTTGCAATGGACTTTAGAAATAGAGGGAACAAAATACAGAAAATTTTTATTTTACTAAATTGAAGCTCATTTCATGCAGATTATTTAGAAAAAAAAATTTCTTGAATATCTCATTCCCTTTTGGAGATATTGGCTTTAGCGCTAAACCATGTTTGCGTTTTCAAAACTAAAAAAAAATCAACAATATGAATTTTTTTTTATATTTTAGGATTAGCATAGATTCGTGATATATTTTTTTTCTAATTCCTTATTGTTTAAAGAACCTACCAAAAAAATTTCATCAAGATTGGGTGTCAAATAAGCAAATGAGAAATTATTTTCTCTTCGATGTCACATTTTGTTTGGCATTAGCCAAGCCGCGGAAGGTGAAAAAATCAAAACTTTAAAGTGCCATAACTCGAAAACTAAGTGAGATAAAAAATTGAAATTTGGTCCTGTTACTTATCTTTATATATAGAACAAACATACCAAGTTTCATAAAAATCTGAGATTATGGGTGAAAATTTTTTATTTTTTTGGTTGATTTGACGTGGAATGACCCTTTGTTGTTATACACAACATAATAGTTAATCAATCACTACAAACAAAATTCTGGTAATGGTTTTCTAATAAATATATATGATAAGTAACACCATTTTATTTATTTTATTAAAACGATTTTATGATTTTCTACTGTTCCACCAAATCAAACCCCCCCCGAAATTATTTTCTGGCTACGGCCCTGTATGTGGTCGTAGTTAAATAAAAAAATGTCTATAGCTTTATAATTGATTGAAAAGACCAGTTTTGCATTTTTCCACAAATCCAACGACAAATAAGAGAGATAGAGAGATTTTTCGAAAAGCGAATCTGCGCGTGAAAAAAAGCCTAGACGAGAGTGAAGCGAGGCTCCCTGGCTGCACTCCGGGCGCAGATCGAATTAGAAAAAACAAATTGATCCTCTCCCAGCATTTGAAATTATTGACAAAGTGATTGATTTCATCTTTTATTGCTTTTATAAAATTTTATTCGAAACTTTTTTTTAACTATAAGAATAAAAGACCATATTTATCTATAAAGAATTCAATCCTTTGAGAAAAAATAAAATTTCAAAATATTTTATCCTCAATCAAAGAGATGCTTATTTCTCATAAATATACTAAATAATAAAATCCATCCCTTTAGACCTTTAGTTCAGTTCTTGTTAAACTTTTTGAGTCGCGGCCCCGTTCGTAACCAAATAAATATCTCACGGCCCCCCTTTTTTTTACATTCTCTTGCCTATGTGTGTTCAATTTTAAGCATGAAGGAATTGAGCTAGGAGGGTGAAATTTTATATTTAAGTTAGACACACCCCTGAGACGTGGAAATAAGCTTTTAAACAAAATCTACCAAAGAGTACTAGTACTTTACTGATGTAGTTTTTTAGTTTTTTCGATTTTCTCAAAATTCACTCTAACGATTTTTTTTTTTTTTAAATAAATAAATCAATTATTTTTTAGATGCTCTTTAAAATGTATATTCTCATTTTGCCGTTGAAATCTTCTGAAGGCCATTTTATTCTTGTTCTTCATAGGAAAGGCAGGTGAAATGTTTGCCATGGTAACCGAATTTAAATCTTTTACTTTTAAGATTCACACTTTTTTTCTCATTCACACTCACACTCACACACACATTCACACTGTCTTTTCGGCAACTCAGGCCATATAAGAGACATTTACGATAACCGTTATTGATTTAATATACATATATGGGGTCCAGGCATTCTTATTTAAGTCATTTGGTATCCAATTGGCTTAAATAAAATCATCGGACTGCCTGGGGTCCGAACCCGCGAGGTTTGGTATATGAGGTTAGCACGCTAACCTCTACGCCAAGCCCCGAGGGCCACTTTTTTAGATTAAAATTCATATAAATCAATTATTTAGATGCACCTTTAAAAAGTACATTAGTAATATTTCATTGAAGAATAGAAATGGCTGTGGTGATGATTGATGAGGAGCTCAATGAGGAAAGGCAGCCAGCATAAATAAAAACTTTTATATTATTTCATCGACGTTTCGGAAGCTCGTCGCTTCCATCTTCAGGACCTATGGCCATCAAATATTTTTTATTATTAGACAAATTAGAAAAATATACAGAATGTAGTATAAAATCTTACGAAATAATTGTCGAAATTGAGATGGAGAACATTATAAAATACACACAACAAATGTTCATAAAATGTATGTTGTGCATAATATTTAACAAATATTTAACAATTGTATGATTTTATAATTATATAGGCTGTCCAGGTGAGTAACAGTCTCAAACGCCGACCAAGATAGACTAAAAGAATTTAATCGATGTCTTTACTATATAAAATTAACATTAAAATTCTTAGAAAGTTAGTATTAATAAATAGAGAAAAATATTAAATGTTTATAAAAATAAAATATTATTTGATGGCCATAGGTCCTGAAGATGGAAGCGACGAGCTTCCGAAACGTCGATGAAATAATATAAAAGTTTTTATTTATGCTGGCTGCCTTTCCTCATTGAGCTCCTCATCAACCATTAGTAATATTTTGTGAAATTTGTTTGAAGTACTCAAATCATTTAATCTAAATTAAATTTTACACTTTGATATTTAACTACAAGATCGAAATATCGCTTGTGTTCAAATAAAATTTAACACCCATGTGATGATAAACAATTGAAAGATTTTACATCTAACTAAATATATAACTATCATTTATTTGGCAATATTCTCTGACTGCTTAATTAATTTTCTTTTTCTCTTTCAATTTTTATAATTCTTCCAAATGTCAAAAAAAAAAATTGACTTAAAAGCTATTAAATTATTGTTTTTAAAAAGATAAATAATATTTCTTAGAAACGAGGGGGGAGGGCGCCTGGCGACAATCAGAGCGGAGGGGTGGGGGAGCCTGGCGCCCGCGACCCTCCCCCTCCTTTGGCCAATCTAAGAGGCCTAAATAAATAGCATTGAAAATGAATAAAATCTTTGATATTCAAATGTCTATAACTCGGAAACGGCGCATTCAATTCGCATCGGATTTTTTGTAATGAGCTTAGAATTTCCTAGAGAATATTCACATGCAACTAAAATTGAATAATTAAAAATATATTTTTTCTTTAATCTAACCATCCGTTCAACCAATCAAATGATAGTAAAAAGGATCATCTTTCTATATTCTTTGAAATTTTCCCTTTTATCTGTATATATAAAATTTTCAAACAGTTTTTTTTTTTATTTCTCTTTATTAGCAATCTCCGCACTCCCAATTTTTATTAAATAAACGAATGTTATATAAATTTTAAATAAATACCTTAGGGGTTGTTTACATATTACTTAACGCTTTAGGGGGAGAGGCATGGGCGTAACTAGGGGGTGCCGGGGGGGGGGGCATGTATACGAGTAGCTAGCTTAAAGGGCTGATGATGGCTTTCTTGATCATAGCCGAAACGTTCCTAAATAAAGAGTGTTAACAAAATAGATGCTTTTTATTTATTATTGGCTGCATCCTCTTCATCTTCAGGAAATTTTGGAGGAATAAAGGAAAAAAAAATAAAAAAATAATAAGATTTTCAAGTGTAATTCTCTTTCGTTTTATCTATAATACAATATAAAAAAAATAATATTATAAACGTCACTGAATTTTATATTCCATATATAGTCCCACATCTAAACTTTGTAAATTAGGAAATTTCGAACGAATTAACGCTATAACATCAGGCGTTACAATTGTGCCTATTCGAATTCTTAAAATTTCAATTAAATTATGTATTGGCCATATTGTACCAAAGGCGTCCGAAAGAATCTCATTTTTCTTAACTATCAAATTCAATTCCTTTAAAAAGGGACAACTTATTAAAAATAAAGAAATCATTTCATGATCAAACCTCGTTGAGACAATCGTTAACGAAGTGAGAAGGTTTAAATGTTTAAAAAGTTGTATTAAATCTTCATTTTCTATCGGATAATCGAGACATATTTGAAAATGCGATAATAGACATTTCGCTTCCGTTAAAGTGTATATTAAATATTTTATTAAAATTAAATAAAATCTCATATTATTTTGACTGGTATTTGGTTCATAACTTGGATAAAAATTTAACAATTTTGTTGTTTTCGAGATAAATGCAGAAAAAATTCCGATGACTAATCCAATATTTCGACGTTTGTTTAAATTAGGGTCCGACCGAAACAAGATTTTCAGCCGAAACCGAAACCGAAACCGAATATTCGGCCTAAACCTTAGTTTCGGCCGAAACCGAAACTTGTATTTCCTATAAAAATTTTTTTTTCATTTTACTTTTTTTTTTTTTTTTTTTTTTTGAATTTTTTTTCCCTTCGGTGAAAATCATTTTACCTTTTTTTTAGGGAGACTAAAATTTTTTTCTCCCTCAAGAGCAAATTATTTGACTTTTTTTTTTTTTGCATGCGAGTCTCATCCCATTTTTTCAGACTCTGGTTTCGGCCGGCCGAAAGGTTCGGCCACTTTTTGGCCGAAACCGAAACTACGGCCGAAACCATGATTTTTGGCCGAAACTGGCCGAAACCGTAACCGAAACCGAATATTCGGTCGGTTCCTAGTTTAAATTATACAAAAGTAAATCGTTCATTAATTCATCTATATCGTATTGGCAAAGTCGTGCGTAAAGTGACCATCGAAATATATAAGGATTTCTCAAGATATCTGTGACGAAATTCTCGGACAAAACATAATTCCGAATCATGTGGTATTCGATTGGATTTAATGGCATTTTTCTGAAAAGTCTGAAAAAGAAAAAAATCTTTTAATAGAAATGGAAGAAATTTCAGAAATTAAAATAAAAATTTCAAAATGTCTGTGAACAAAATATCTCAAGAACAGAAAAAGCTAGGATATTGAAATTTAATATTTAAGTTAGGGTGCGATTATGTTGGAGCTGCGAGAAGAGCAGAGCGTCAAATAGCTCGCTAGTGGTGTTTACGTTGGGGCTGCGATAATAGCAAAGACAAAGCAGGTGTCTAAAAGTTTGAACTGTTTTTAATCGCTATAAATTGGTATTTGCTTCAAGATATTAATAGAAAACGTGAATATTGGTGTGGATGGAGCTGAAGATTTTGATGTTTGCATAATGTTATAATTGACAGATTAAGGTTTTAAACATAATCTCGTATTTTCAAAATATATCTACTGTCAAAATTCACTATGATTTTAAATAAATATATTTTAACTGTTAAATTTATTAATATATTAAATTAAATTATTAAAACCAGCGTTGTCGAACACCTTTACACTTTTATTCAGGCATTACTTGCCGAGCGCTCCAGGCTGATGCTTCCTATACTATATAAGATTATTATGTATGACAGGGACACCTTAAAAAACTTTCATTGGCACTGAAGATGGCAACCGTTATGGTTACCGAAACGTATGCCTGAATAAAAGTGTAAAGGTGTTCGACAACGCTGGTTTTATTCTTCCCAACTCCAATCTCGCATACCCAGCATTCAACTTAATTTAAATTAAATTAAAATATTAGACTAAATTAAATTATTAATAAATAACCCATTATTAAGAAGATTATTATTATATATTATATTATATATTTTTAATATAATAAGCTTAGATATTGAATATAAATAGATTTAAAAGTTGATTGAATTGAAGTGGCAGAAAAACGACAAATAAGTAAATTTATTTATAGTATTGGTGATGGGTAGGCAACCAGGATTAGAAATAAAACACGAAATTTTATCTCATTCTACTCGTCGACGTTTCGGGTGCTAATCGCCCCCTTCCTCAGGACCTGGTCGACAATTTTTAATTTTAGAAAAATAAAATATACATAAATATTAGAAGTTATTAGAAACTTCTTTTCATTTGCTACTTACTGAGCAGGTGTCAATTATAACAAAACGATAATTGACACCTGCTCAGTAAGTAGCAAATGAAAAAAAGTTTCTAATAACTTCTAATATTTATGTATATTTTATTTTTCTAAAATTAAAAATTGTCGACCAGGTCCTGAGGAAGGGGGCGATTAGCACCCGAAACGTCGACGAGTAGAATGAGATAAAATTTCGTGTTTTATTTCTAATCCTGGCTGCCTACCCATCACCAATACTATACACAGTCTCCAGCCAAAGAAAAATTTATCTTAAATTTATTTATTTTAAATTTAAAAAAAAAAATACTGTAGATTAATTTGTTTGTGATTTTTGTACCATTTCATTCAATAGTTTGTCTAGAAAAATATATTATGAAAATTTTTCTCTTATTTTATTCCCCAATGAGTGCCTAGAAATACTTCACTTAAATTGTCTATATCCATCTCCGATCAGAGCGTCGATAAGAGCAAAGAAAATGAATCGGGATCAAAGAACGATTCTCAGCACAGCTCTATTCGAAAGCATGTTTCTATTTTCTTTTCTATGCTCTTATTGCTTTTTGCAGCTCCAACATAATGCACTCTTAGATGGCGTGACCCGAACCTTTTGAACAAAATCAGCCAAAAAGTACTAAAACTTTACTGACGTAAGTTTTCAGTTTTTATCAATTTTCTCAAAATTCTCTCTAACTATTTTGACTAGTATTCATACTGTATATTAATTAGAAGAAATTCGATGGCTGAGTGGTAATTTTTGGGATTAGGTAGATGTAAGCAGCCAGCAACTGATAAAAAAAAAAAACTTTATTTAATTATCATCGATCCCATCTTCAAGACCTACGGTCATCGAAAAATTTTATTTGGTGTTAATTAGGCAAAATACAAACAATCTTTACAAGTATTTTTTTTTTTTTATAAAAAAAAAACACTTTACCTAACACCACCTAACAATTTATCGTAAGTGTTTTGTTTTTATAAAAAAAATACTTCTAAAGATTGTTTGTATTTTACCTAATTAACACCAAATAAAATTTTTCGATGACCGTAGGCCCTGAAGATGGGAATGATGTGATACCGAAACGTCGACGATAATTAAATAAAGTTTTTTTTTATCACTTGTTGCCCTCTCTACTCTGCACCTTAAATAACGCCAGTGCTAGAATTGCTCAAAAATTGATTGTATAGAAATAATTTTAAAAAATTTCAATATGGATTATAATATAAAAGGCATTTATAAATTTCTTTTACTTGGAAATGTTATTTAAAATTATTTTGAAATACAAAAAGAAATAAATATATCTGTCTTTAATTTAATCAATAGAATATCTGAATTACCTTCGGTAATCGAAAGTTGTGTACTGTCCTAGTCACACCAGATTTTTCGTGTCGAGATATAATTTAATTTCCGTCGATATATTAGAATTCAAGATGAAAAATTTATAAGTATGGGAACCATAGGCGTAGCCACGGGGGGGGGGGGATTTGGGGGTTCAAACCCCCCCCATTGGACCCAAGCCATGACTAGATATTTAAGCTCTATAATACAAAATACTTTTTCTCTCTATATATTTCATATATAGGGTAAGAGAAAGTAAAATATAATAATTTTCTCTAGCTTAAAAAAAAAAAAATTAAATAAAACGCAAAAAATTCGAGAAAATTCAAAATTTTTCAATTGAAAAGAATTGATTTTTGTTATGCTTTAGAAAAAATTAAAGTCGCTTAAAATTGATTAAATCTCGCAAATGAAAAATGATAAAAATTATTATATAAATAAATTTAGGCTATTATTTTTTTTCTTAAAGAGATCCGAGATGGGACTCTGGTCAAGAGAAACAAAGTGACACTTCGGTATTTTAGGCCCATAGACAAATTTAAGAGAGTTGCATTTTTTATTGGCTGTTACGAGGTGATTGAAAAATTGCGGCACTTAATTAAGAAAGGGCGGGCCCGAGCCAGTTCCAGGGGGCGAAGCGAAGGTGGGGTAAGTGGCTAGTCATATATTTCATTAGACGCCTTATACTGCCCTATTAGTCGGGGAGGGAGGGGGAGAAATAATCCTAAACCCCCCCCATCGAAAAGTTCTGGCTACGCCTATGATGGGAACATATTTATATTTTGTTACCATGGCAACCATTTCTCCTAACTTTCCTATGAAGTACAAGAGTAAAGTGTTCTTCAGAAGATTTCAATGGGAAAATGAGAATATACATTTTAAAGAGCATCTAAAAAATAATTGATTTATGAATTTTAATCAAAATCGTTGGAGTAAATTTTGAGAAAATCGAAAAAAAAAAAAATTCAGTAAAGTACTAGTAGTCTTTGGCCGATTTTGATTAAAAGCTTCTTGTCACGTCCCATGGGGGTGCCTAACTTAAATATAAAATTTCAACCTCCTAACTCTTTTCGTTCTTGAGATATTTTGTTCATACTCAGGCGGGATTCAAACGTGTATTTCAATCAAAATCTTAACATTAAATTTATGTAAAATTATCTAAAATGGCTAGCTGATCAATCTATTTAAATAAATCAAAAATTTACTAACCTTTTTTTTAACGGCCTATTAAGAAGAAAATCCTCTAAAATAAATATCTCTGGAATGCGTAATGAGAGGACCAAAGAGACAATAGCAGCTAAGTGAAGGTGTGTGTCTTCGTATATCGCGGTGGGAGGAGAGGGGAGGGAGGGGGGAGGGACTAACTTAAATATAAAATTTCAACCTCCTAACTCTTTTCGTTCTTGAGATATTTTGTTCACACACACACCAGGTCGTGAAAACCACTTTTTCATTCAGGGGATTTCAATACATATTTCCATCAAAATCTAAAAATCGAAGTTTTGGCATGAATCCAATACGTTCTATAGCCTATACAGTGTGTTCAATTTTAAGCATGAAGGAATTGAGCTACGAGGTTGAAATTTTATATTTAAGTTAAACACCCCCGGGACCGAGAAAATAAGCTTTTAATCAAAATTGGCCAAAGGGTACTAGTACTTTACTGTTGTACTTTTTCAGTTTTTTTTTTCGATTTTCTTGAAATTCGCTCCAACGATTTAGATTAAAATTCATAAATCAATTATTTTTTAGATGCTCTTTCAAATGTATATTCTCATTTTGCCATTAAAATTATTTGAAGCACTCTTTAGTCTTGTACTTCATAGGAAAGATAGGAGAAATCGTTGTCATGGTAACAAAATATAAATATTTTCACATCTTTATAAATTTTACATAGCCCACGGGGCTTGGAGTAGTTGAGGGCTACCTTCTATACCAAACGTCGCGGGTTCGGACCCCAGGCAGTCCGATGATTTTATTTAAGGCATTTGGATACCATGACTTAAATAGAAATGCCTGGACCCCAAATATATATATACTATTAATCTAACAGTTATCGTCAAAGTCTTAAATGGTCTCAGTTGCCGAAAAGATTGTGTGTATGTGTGTGTGAAAGTGAGTTTGAATGAGAAAAAAATGAGTGTTTAAAAAAAAAAAAATTCTCCAGGCGCTAATAAGTTAATATAAAATAATCTAACAAATAGAATTTTGATCTTGAAACATCAAAAAATTATTAATCGAAAACTTTTTGAGATATCAAAATTTGGTCTGTAAATATTTAAACAAAGTGAAATTTTAAATTGAAATCATATATCCTTTTTTTAAAAAAATAAAAAAGGAATTTTTTATTTTTGGGGGGGGGGGGCCCCGTATATGCCTTATGTTGAGATTAATAGAAATAATATAATTTTATGGATAAATAAAAAATGGGAACTTTTTTTATTATTTCTTTTGTTCTATTTTTAATTTTATTGCCTGGCGACAATAGGAGTGAGAGATGGCAAGCAACGAGGGGAAGGGGAGGGGGCTGACTCCCTCCCGCTATCTTCTGCTTGACAGATTAATAATCTATAAAAATATTTCCTCAAAATATTCATTTTATTTTTTTTTTTTTTTGGCATTAAAAGTGTTTGTGATAATGCGAGGGATCTTTCATATAAATAATTAATCTCTCTGACGAAAATGACGAAAATACTTTATTTAATTATTATAAAAAAAAAAAAACTGTTGGTAATTAATTCCACTACTCTCTCTTATATGTTGAGTCAATGTGCTGTCAAGCCCGATTTTTTGTATCATGATATTTTTACTTTCTCTTACCTCTATATAGGTTAATATTTAGATAAAGAAAGTATTGGATTCATGTCAAAAATTCAATGTCGAGATTTTGATGGATATAAACGTTTTGAGGTCCCCTGAATCAAGGGCGGATCCAGAGGTGTTTCTCGGGGGGGAGATAATCTGGTGTAACTCGTCGCACAGCACACTACTTTTTTTTAATTTCGGTAATTTAAAAGCGCATTCTGTACTTGTTTGCCAGAATATAAATACACATCAAATTTTAAGTATTAATTTTAAAAATTTTACATTAAAAATAAATTTTTTTGCGAAAAAAGGTTTTTTTTTCGAATCTCGAGGGGGTAATTACCCCTTTACCCCCCCTTGTATCCGCCCTTCTCTGAATTCAAAAAAGTGGTCTGTCTGTCAAGGGCGTAGCGCAGGGAGAAGTAGGCCAGTCAATATCGACATTTAAATCGCAAAACGTAAAGTATTTCTGCATTTTTGGTATGTTATTTTGGACCTCATAGGGGAGTGTGAAACCACATTTTGCAATCAAAAAAAAGTTGTGCTTCCCGCGTAATACGAGAAAAACAGCGTAATTTTCGCACTTTTTTCGGTTTTTGCAGTTTAATTCAAAAACTATGGCGTTTTTGACATTAGTTGATTATACTATTTTGAAAGTATATTAAATTTGAAACAATTCAAGCCAAACCACAGCTCCGTATCTCTAATAGTTTTTGAGATATGATGATTGAAAAGTGTACAAGATTTTCACAAATGTTACAATTTTCAGTTTTCTTTATGTTTAAAGCCGAATATCGGTTTAACCGCTCAAGCTTAGAGAAAAATTGTGATAAATTGAGTTTTAGCACATTTAATTACCTTTCATTTAAGCCCAGTACGGGGTCAGTAACCCTTATAGTTCTTTTGTAATCGTAAAAAAAAAAATTTTCTCTTGAAAAAGTCGCAATAAATTGAATATTTGACAATCAATTGAGGCCAAAAGGCAAACCTGTCTCTTACCAAAGGGTAAGAAAAAGTTGCGTGCTGTGCGCCGGTCACACCAGATTTTTTTTTTGACGTGACAACGTCTTACAAATCATGTTAGAGGGGCATGCACGAAAAAGTTTATCAGCTTGAATAACTCCTCTGTCTTAAGAGCTATAATTATAGGGAATATACGGTTAGAAAGAATGAGTTTTCAGCTAAAGATTTCACCATTTATTTTTTTCCTACCATTTTATTTTACCGTGCTGCGGTAAATTCTAATTTGAAATTTTAAACCCTTGTAGATTTCGAACGGCTAATCAGATCTGATTAAATGAGATGTCATTTGGTGCAGAAAGATAACCTCTAATAGAATAAATAAAAAAATCCCGAGTAATTAACTCCAAAATTAGTTTTTTTCTCGAAAAACCTCATTTTTTAGGCAAAAAAATATCGAAAAATAGCCCTACTTGTGCAACGCATAGCGACTTGACCATAAAAGCTATATTAAATCTAAATATAGTTTTAGAAAGAGTGGTTCAATACCCCGGGGTGTTTTTTTCTTTTTTTTGATATGAGGTCATTTTACCGCATGAGAGCACTCGGCGGGATTTCGTTTTTCGAAAATTTAAACCCCTGTAGATTCCGAACGGCTAATCAGATCAGACTAAATGAGATGTCATTTGGTGCAGAAAAAAATCCTCTAATAGAATAAATAAAAAAGTCCCGAGTAATTAACTCCAAAATTGTTTTTTTTCTCGAAAAACCTCATTTTTTAGGCAAAAAAATATCGAAAAATAGCCCTAATTGTGCAACGCATAGCGACTTGACCATAAAAGCTATATTAAATCTAAATATAGTTTTAGAAAGAGTGGTTCAATACCCCGGGGTGTTTTTTTCTTTTTTTTGATATGAGGTCATTTTACCGCATGAGAGCACTCGGCGGGATTTCGTTTTTCGAAAATTTAAACCCCTGTAGATTCCGAACGGCTAATCAGATCAGACTAAATGGGATGTCATTTTGTGCAGAAAAAAATCCTCTAACAGAATAAATAAAAAAATCCCGAGTAATTAACTCCAAAATTAATTTTTTTTTCGAAAAACCTCACTTTTTAAGCATAAGTCGCCCTTAATGGATAAAAAAAGCCACACCTGTCATATATTGTTTCAATGAAAATTTTTGAACATGTTTATTTATGAAAACAAATTACTAGTAAAAAAAAAAACAATATTTTCTCTCTTTATATTTCAATATAGGTAAGAGAAAAAAAATTTTTTGAAGTCAAGCAAAAGACGTTGTCACGTTAAAAAGCCACCGGCTGTGTAGAAGACACAGCCAACACCTAATTTTTAGTTCTTTCCTTTAAATTAAAATTAAACCGAAGGCTTAACCTTGACCTCTGGTATCGTTTAAAGTCTTAAATGGCCTAAGTTGCCTAAAAGATTGTATGTATGTGTGTGTGTGAATAGGAAAAAAAGTGGGAGAAAATAAATAAATAATATTAAGCCGATTTCATTATTATAACTTTGATTGACGGTTTCCATGTTATTATTTAAGGAATTAATTGATGAGAAAATTTTGTTATCACTTTGTATTTAATTTTAATATATTAATATTATTTAAAATTTATTAATGTAATTTTGATCAAAGGTTTCTATGCTACTAGTATTAAATATAACCATAAAAAAGAACTTTAATAATATTTCCGTTTTAATTTTTGAATTATAAACCTAAAATTATTTTATTAATGTGCATAGATTAATTTGCAATCATGTGTCAAGAGACTTTGAAGCATTTTTACAAATATAATTGGACTTTGAGAATTTTGCAATAATAATTTTTCATTTTCTCTAAATTAGTCGTATTTTTAGAAATAATTTATGAATATCTGCCAGAATTACAGTATTTACTTGCACAATTGACAAAAAAAAAATGATATATAATCTAATCAAAACATTTTAACTCAGAAAAACTTTAATGTTGATTTTCTCAAAACTCGATATCTGGCGCTTGACACACAATTGCGTAACAGGGTCCATATAGGGTAAGAGAAAGTAAAAATGAAATTTTTATTTGACCAATTTTTAAATGGAAAATTTAAAGATTTCCTCTGTTATCTTTATTCATGGGTACGTTCTAAAAAAACAAAAAAGAAGGTAGCTATTCAATTTGATTCCCCCTTTTTGTTTTAGTGTCCCTTTTGTCGACAGGCGTGGCATCATATGATGACGCATCTCTCGGCTTTAGGCTAATGGAGCATCTCCTCTCTCTCTTCCACTTTCTTAGAGATATATATATATAAGCGGCTTTAAAGGAAATTGAAGCAAGCGGACCATGTCCGGGTGGAAGGGCTCTACTTTTATAAGATATAGCTGACTAAAGGGGAGAGGCCCTACATAAATTCATAAACCACTGGTTAATTAATTAAAAAAATAAAAAAAATAAAAATAACGAAATAAAGCTAAAAAGAGTGACGTGATGATAGAAATAAGTAGGATGAATTAAGATAGAAAACCAGGCACGTTTCGATTGTTATTGCAGACCTTCATTAGAAGTTTAACAAAAATATATCACATATCACACAATTTTCTCTTACCCATGGTAAAAAGAGAAAATTGTGTTCTGTGCTTGTCACACCAGATTTTTTGTGTCGAGATATATTTAGTTTCCACGGATATATTAGAATTAAAGCAAGTAAAATTTATAAGTATGGGAAAATATATTTTATTATTTAATATATTTATGAGAAATAAGCATCTCTTTGATTGAAGACAAAATATTTTGAAATTTTATTTTTTCTCAAAGGATTGAATTCTTTATAGATAAATATGCATTCTTTTATTCTTATAGTTAAAAAAAGTTTCGAATAAAATTTTATAAAAGCATAAAAAGATGAAATCAATCAATTTGCAATAATTTCAAATGCTGGGAGAGCATCGATTTGTTTTTTCAAATTCGATCTGCGCCCAGAGTGCAGCCAGGGAGCCTCGCTTCACTCTCGTCTAGGCTTTTCTTCACGCGCACATTCGCTTTTCAAAAAATTTCTCTATCTCTCTTATTTTTCGTTGGATTTGTGGAAAAATGCAAAACTGGTCTTTTCAATCAATTATAAAGCTATAGACATTTTATTATTTAACTACGACCACATCAAAATGGGGGTTTATTAATTGCCTTTTACATCTTCAAATTTTAACTGCCTCTTTCATTTTCTAATTTATTGTTTTTTAATTAAATAAACACATTTAGGCCTTGATATTGATTGAATAACTTAGTATATAAAATATTCAAGCAAAAACAATGAAATTTTAGTCTCAAAACGTTCTGAAAATGATTAAAAATCGATTTTCCAAATTTATTTTGACATATTAATTTTTACTTTCTCTTAAAATTCAAAAATCAATTATTTTTTTGTTGTTGTTCTCATTTTGCTTTCAAAATTGTTTGAATGAATGGTTAGCGTGCTAACCTCGTATAACAAACGTCGCGGGTTCGGACCCAGGCAGTCCGATGATTTTATTTAAGCCATTTGGATACCAGATGGCTTAAATAAGAATGCCTGGACTCCAATATAGACAAATTCATAAATAACGGTTATCGTAAATGTCTTATATGGCCTGATTTGCCGAAAAGACTGTGTGAATGTGAGTGGAATGAGAAAAAAGTATGAATGTTTAAAAAAAAAAAAAAAAAAAAACACTATTTAGGAACGTTTCGGCTATGATCAGCCCTTTAAGCTAGCTACTCGTATACATGCCCCCCCCCGGCACCCCCTAGTTACGCCCATGCGTCTCCCCCTAAAGCGTTAAGTAATATGTAAACAACCCCTAAGGTATTTATTTAAAATTTATATAATATTCGTTTATTTAATAAAAATTGGGAATGTGGAGATTGCTAATAAAGAGAAATAAAAAAAAAAACAACCGTTTGGAAATTTTTTATACAGATAAAAGGGAAAATTTCAAAGAATATAGAAAGATGATCCTTTTTACTATCATTTGATTGGTTGAACGGATGGTTAGATTAAAGAAAAAAAAATATTCTTAATTATTCAATTTTAGTTGCATGTGAATATTCTCTAGGAAATTCTAAACTCATTACAAAAAATCCGATGCGAATTGGATGCGCCGTTTCCGAGTTATAGACATTTGAATATCAAAGATTTTATTCATTTCCAATGCTATTTATTTAGGCCTCTTAGATTGACCAAAGGAGGGGAGGGTCGCGGGCGCCAGGCTCCCCCACCCCTCCGCTCTGATTGTCGCCAGGCGCCCCCCCCCCTCGCTTCTAAGAAATATTCTTTCTCTCTTTAAAAATAATAATTTAATAGCTTTTAAGATCAATTTTTTTTTTTTTTTTTGGACATTTGGAAGAATTATAAAAATTGAACGAGAAAAAAAAATTAATTAAGCAGTCAGAGAATATTGCCAAATAAATGATAGTTATATATTTAGTTAGATGTAAAATCTTTCAATTCTTGATCATCACATGGTCGTTATATTTATTTGAACATAAGCGATATTTCCATCTTGTAGGGTTAAATATCAAAGTGTAAAATTTAATTTAGATTAAATGATTTGAGTACTTCAAACAAATTTCACAAAATATTACTAATGTACTTTTTAAAAGGGCATCTAAATAATTGATTTATATGAATTTTAATCTAAAAAGTAAAAGATTTAAATTCTGTTACCATGGCAAACATTTCACCTGCCTTTCCTATGAAGAACAAGAATAAAATGGCCTTCAGAAGATTTCAACGGCAAAATGAGAATATACATTTAAAAGAGCATCTAAAAAATAATTGATTTATTAATTAAAAAAAAAAATCGTTAGAGGGAATTTTGAGAAAATCGAAAAAAACTGAAAAACTACATCAGTAAAGTACTAGTATTTTTTGGCTGATTTTGATTAAAAGCTTATTTCCACGCCTCAGAGGTGTGTCTAACTTAAATATAAAATTTCACCCTCCTAGTTCAATTCCTTCATGCCTAAAATTGAATACCCATAGCCAAGGGAATGTAAAAAAAAAAATAGGGGGGGGCCGTGAGATATTTATTGGGTTCCCAACGGGGCCGGGACTCAAAAAGCACTGAACTAAAGGTCTAAAGGGATGGATTTTATTATTTAATATATTTATGAGAAATAAGCAGCTCTTTGATTGAGGATAAAATATTTTGAAATTTTATTTTTTCCTCAAAGGATTGAATTCTTTATAGATAAATTGCATTCTTTTATTCTTATAGTTAAAAAAAAGTTTCGAATGCAATTTTCTAAAAGCATAAAAAGATGAAATCTATCAATTAGGCAATAATTTCAAATGCTGGGAGAGCATCGATTTGTTTTTTCAAATTCGATCTGCGCCCAGCGTGCAGCCAAGGAGCCTCGCTTCACTCTCGTCTAGGCTTTTCTTCACGCGCACAATCGCTTTTTAAAAAATTTCTCAATCTCTCTTATTTTTCGTTGGATTTGTGGAAAAATGCAAAACTGGTCTTTTCAATCAAGTATAAAGCTATAGACATTTTATTATTTAACTACGACCACATAAAATGGGGGTTTATTAATTGCCTTTTTCATCTTTAAATTTTAACTGCCTCTTTCATTTGCTAATTTATTGTTTTTTAATTAAATAAACACATTTAGGCCTTGATATTGATTGAATAACTTAGTATATAAAATATTCAAGCAAAAACAATGAAATTTTAATCTCAAAACGTTCTGAAAATGATTAAAAATCGATTTTCCAAAATTTATTTTGACATATTAATTTTTACTTTCTCTTAAAATTCAAAAATCAATTATTTTTTTGATGCTGTTCTCATTTTGCTTTCAAAATTGTTTGAAGACCACCATGGGCGTAACTAGAGAATTTGGCTGGGGGGGGGGGGGGCATGGGACCAGCTATACTCCGGTGGGCCTGGAAAGTCCCATATTTTTCTTGGGGCAAGGAGCTTTCTGGGGGGGGGGGGGCAGCCCATAGTTACGCCCATGCTCGTACATACGTTCATTAAAAATTGTTTTGCTAATAAATGGTCATAAACATACAATCATATACTCACTGTATATTTTATATTATTAACACACAAAATAGATATTGTCATAAGAGATATAAGACAGTACATACATTCTGCTTAATCATCAACTCATTTTCCAATATTGTTAGCAACAAAACTGTTTCTGTCTTTACGCCAAGCACTAAAAATCCTTTTACACGTTGCATTTGAATGAGGAATGGAGAATATATATTCGATAATTTTACTTTCTCGTACCCTATATATGAATGAAATATATATATAGAGAAAGTATTGCGATCATGTCAAAAATTCGATGTCGAGATTTTGATGGATATACATTCTCTCTCTCTCACTTGCAAACATTATCGCCTGTCTCTCCGCCTTCTCTCATAGGCCTAATGTTAATTTCCTATAGGGATTTTTATGTTAATTTCGATTCAAAAGGGGGTCCCCTTTGGAACTTTTTACGCATTTAAAAATTTTTTTTCCAATTCTTATGAAATTTTGTATTTATTTACGATTCTATATTGTGTATAAAATGTCCAAATATGAGATTAAAATTTTGAAAAATAACCATAGTTTATTTCAAGCAGTCAACATTTAAAAGCAAGTTTGAAACAAAGGTGCTATCGGAAACTAAATATATCTCGACACAAAAATTCTGGTGTGACCAGCACGGTGCACAACTTTCTCTTACCGAAAGGTAAGAGAAAGTTGTATGCTGTTCGACCAGTCACACCAGATTTTTTGTTATTATATTTATAATAGGCCAGGTTAATGTCTGAAATACATATAATCCTCGCCAAGTTATATTGGGCATACACAATCATGATAATGGCTCAAATTTTATTATTATCATACCATGGACAAAGGGTGAATGACATGTTTTTTTTTTTTTATTACATTTCTCTTCTTTTTAATAGAAAGTTTATTTATATATTTAAATTAAAGATAATACTCTTATCTTAATACCGTATGTGATTAAAAGAAAAGAAAAGAAATATTTAAAATAGTTAATATAGACATTCCTATAATTTGATATTCAGTTCATTTCAACAGACATTATTAAATATTTCTACAAAGCCTTAGAATTGTTCTATTAAAGCCTTTTTTTACTTTCTCTTACCTCTATATATGTTAATATATAGTGAGCAGCGGCGTAACTAGCCTTTGAGGGCGGGGGGGGGGGGCGAAGCTCATCTGGGGCCCCGTTTTTCGTTTTTATTTAAATAAACCCATTTAGGCCTTGATATTGATTGAATAACTTAGTATATAATTTATTCAAGCAAAAACAATGAAATTTTAATCTCAAAACGTTCTGAAAATGATTAAAAATCGATTTTCCAAATTTATTTTGACATATTAATTTTTACTTTCTCTTAAAATTCAAAAATCAATTATTTTTTTGTTGCTGTTCTCATTTTGTTTACAAAATTGTTTTAAGACCACCATGGGCCGGCCCATGGAGTTATTAATTATTGAATTTATTATTCAACTAGCTTTAGAACGAGATAGTATCATAATTTTTTTTTTTTTTCAATTCAAATACCCTAATTCTTTTTCCAATAATTCTTTATTAAATCGTTAAAGTTTGTTTTATTTATTGAGAACCAATAAAAAGAACGATTAACTGCTTATCTATCCATCCATCCGACCCAACGAATTCACCATCTCCACTATTTTCTTGGATATGTATAAAAAAAAAAAAAATGTAAAAAGAAAGAAAAAAAAGGAAGGAAGGAAGGAAGAGATGATTTGGGGTCAAAGGACCAAGAGAGAAGAGAGGCCAATGCATACCAATCAACTCTGTCTCTTTCTACTGCGGAATTACACGACTACGTCATAACAAGTGTTTGTACACACCCTAAATGTATAAAAAAATTTTGATTATATAATAGAGAAGTTTTGATCTTATGTTAATGTATATAAAGTATTGAATTTATGTCGAAAAATCTGGTGTGACTGGTCGCACAGCACACAACTTTCTCTTACCCTTCAGTTGTGCGCGTGACCAGTCTTACCAGATTTTTTTTAGTTTACTCCCCAATAAAAAAATTCCTAAAGAATTTCTTATATAAAATAATAATAAAAAAAAATGTCATAAATTTTCTCTTTTTTTTTTTTCTAACAAGAGAAAAAATAATAATAATTTAAACATGATGTTCTTCCTTCTTCAGTTCTCTGTTGTCTGTGACAAGTGATTCTCTCTCTTTAGTTTAAGCTTAGCATCAGAAACACACACATAATATTACCAACCTTTCAAAAAAAAAATCAAGTCTTTATTTTGAATTTCTTTCTTAGAGAATAAGAAAGAGATGGCACATACATGTCCATCAAAAACAAAAAAAAAAAAAGAAATTTAACCACTCAAACATTTTTCTTTCTTCTTAGTCATGTCTATAGTTCGATCAAGAACGGAGAAGAATTTCTCGGGGGAGGGGGGGGGGTTAATTTGGTGTGACTGGCCCCACTGCACACACTTTTTTCTTTCGGACATTAAAGCACTTTGTTAGATTAAAAGCTAATTTTTTAATATGTTATTAATCACTAACACATACGTATAAAATAAAATTTTGAAGCAGATCTGACGCAGGGTTATCGTGTAATTAATTTTAAAAAAATTGAAATTTAACATGTAATCTATGGGGAATATCGACGAAACGCACACATATCGAATTATATAGCCACCTCTGCAATAGGTAAAAAAACAAAAAACTTACATTTTATCAATTCACTTCCGAGGAATGCGTTAAAAATAAAATCAAAAGTTTCTGCCGTCCGCTTTTAAAGATATTTTAACAAGAAAGTCAAAAAAAGAATCCCGAAAATGACAGTAGGCTAAATTTAAAAATAAAAAAGTCACGAGACTCAGACCAGTCTAGCAACGTTGCATAAAATAATACTCTTTTCTCGCTGTCAGTTACATTTTTTTTTTTTTTTATATTTTACGATATTTATTCTTGCAAATCGTCCATTGTGTTTAAACTGATTTGCATTATTCATTGTAATATATTAAATAAAATAAAATTTAAGGCTTTTAAGATTTAAAATAGATAGTTGATGAATGCAATGTTGCCAGTTCTATATTACGTGAAAAACTGCTCAAGTCAAAAGTCATTCGTTTATTATTTTTAGTAATTAAATTATTAACTTAATCCAATTATAAACTCTGATAGGTCACGACTAAATTATAATAAGGAATTTATGCATTCAAATTTTTCATTTTATTAAAAAAAAAAATTTAGATTCTATTATGACTAACGGGGTACTATCCGAACAATCTAAAAAATAAAATTTATTCCAAAAAAAATTTTTTTTCTCATATCTCGGGGGGGGGGGGTATTTGTTTGAATTTTTAAATTGAATATAAAATTTTCAATATTGCATTAAAATTTTCGGTCAAAAAATGTGACTAGTCGCACAATACACTTTCTCGTAACCACGGTAATTAAAAAATTGTGATTCACCAAATTTATTTCAATATGTAGAGATTATTTAAAAGGTTGTTTATTTATTACTCCACCCCTCCTGTGGGGGAGAGTTTAAAAATAGTGACAAATAACCTTAAAAGTCAAGGGGTGTGAGTTCGAATCCATACAGTCTGATTAATATTTATTGAATTATAAATTATTGGTTCGCTTGTATCGTAATACTAAATAGATTTTAAATTTTATAAAGCCTCAGATGCCGAAAAGACTAAAACAAAAATCAAAATTAATTTTCAACAATTTTCTTAAGAAAATTCATTTTATTTCCTCTACCATGTGTTTTGTTGTTGTTGTTTGTTTGTTATTAAACTCTTCTCTCTTTCACATAAACTTTTGTTTAGTGAATGTAAAATAAAATTATGAACACTTCTCCTCCCCCATATCCCCTCCAAATAATAAAAAATAAACTCTATACACTCTATAAGATGACACACATACATCCAGGGCATTTCGTTAATTAATTTCTCTATAAAAACATGTGACGTTGTCTAGTTTATATATTTAATCTTACTACCAAAAAAATTTGTTTTATTCGATAATAAAAAAATTTCATAAAACATAATAAAAGATATAACCTTTAAAATATTATTAAAATTTTTTTTTTTTTTTAATAATCATTTCAGAGAATATTTAAGTAAAAGCAAGAAAAAAAAAATAGATCTGAAATAGTGACCGCCGAACAAAAAATTCTCAAAAAAAGTGGAGGTGCTGGGATCAAATACAAAGAAAATCTTTCAAGATTTATGACATTGATTCAATTCAAGAGCAGAGTTAATTTTTTTTATATTTGAATTTGTAAATATTATTTTACATATATATTTTTTAACATTATTTACTCAAATTTATATGGATTTTCTTCTTTTTATATAAATAATATTTGTAAAGACCAAATGACCATAGCAGCCGAGAGGACTATAAATTAAATTAATAATAATAAAATATTTATATATGTATTAAAACAAAAGTGTGGAGGAGCTGGGATTATTTAATAAATTTAAAAAAAAAATCGTTATATTCCTTATGGTACGCTGAATTTAGGTCAAACTAACATAAATTTATAATTATCTTGCTATGCAAAAAAAAAAAAAAAAAGTTTTAACTTCCCTTACCCCAAAGTAAATATTGATTTGTGTCATAATTTCTAAAAACTAATTAATGCTTAAAGTTTAACAACTTTTTGTTAGTTCTTCTTTATCTATTCTAATTAATCTCTATTTATCGTTTATCTATTTATCGTTAATCGTTAGAGTGATTCCATCCGTTTCGGTGCTTTAAAAGTTCCACCTTTAGTGACAAACGATATTTATATATATAATAACATCCTCATCCCGTTGCTCTTTTGTGGAATCATCAATCCCCGTCACAAAGAAAAGCTGATGATGCCGGAACAGAAGCAAAAGAGAGAAAGAGAGAGTTTGAATAGATGGATGTATAAAAAAAAGTAAAAGAAAAAAAAAAAGAAGAAAAGCCTGAATAAAAAAAAAAAAAAAAATAAGGTAACGCCAAATACGTAAGAGACTTTATAATATATATCTTAAAGATGGCTTAGGCAAACATTTTATCCATCGGAATTGTCAAAAAGCAATTTTAAGTTAAATATAATTTATAGTCTAAATATTGAACGAAGAAATGCAACTTTTTATTTATTTATTTTTCTATAACCACCTTTAGATTGAATAGATTTGTTTATTTCTTTTCTAACCAATTTATAAAAAAAAATTTCAACATATCCCAGCTCCTCCTCATTGTAATAAACTAAACTAAAACGATGAATTTTGTCTTTTGTCGTTTAAAGGCTAAAAAGAGCTTTCAAATAGACAAAAAATTTATAAAAATAATGAAATAAAATATTTTCTTTGCTATATTTTTTTGAACTCATATATAAAAAAAGTGGAAGAGCTGGGATTCTAAAAAAAATAGATTTAATTTATTTTATTTTAAAACGTGGAGTAAAAAATTCTCCTTGCTCTATTTGTTGCTTTCAAAAAATGGAGGAGCTGGGATTTTGAACATATTAGATCTTTCTATTATACAACATGAATAACTTATTTTGTTATTTATTTTATAATAATAGAACAGAGAACAATACATGAAAGGAAGAATTACCATATATT
Source organism: Euborellia annulipes (assembly GCA_023213315.1). Classification (NCBI taxonomy): domain Eukaryota; kingdom Metazoa; phylum Arthropoda; class Insecta; order Dermaptera; family Anisolabididae; genus Euborellia; species Euborellia annulipes. Next base: position 18,060 of record JAKCPI010005310.1, on the reverse strand, counting down.
AATAATACAATTGATTTGTTTTTTACATTTAAAATATTTATAATTTTGATATATTAATTAGCGTCAAAAAAAAAAAAAAAATTCATAGTATAAACTTTTTTTAAATAAAACAATGTGGAAATTTTTTGTATTATTAAGTATTAGATTTTGTTAAATTAAAATTTGAAATCAAAGAGTATATATGTTTATTTAGCTTGAGGCAGATTATTTATTCATATTGTATATTTTTTTGAAAGAGAACAAAATAAACATTATCCATTGTTTTTTTGTAATTAATTGTCAATTGGAGGAAATATCATGTTTGAATTTAAATCTTAAAAAAAAAAAACAAAAAAAATTCAACGTATCCTAGCTCTTCATTGTAATAAGCTAAACACAAAAAAAATGAATATTTTTTGTTGTAAACTCTCTGGTTTAAAGGCTAAAGTAGCATTAAATTCACAAGGTTTTTCCGTTTCAATAATATATTAAATTGATATTAACACTTTATACGTATTTCGACACCATATGTGACATCTTCAGAAGCGAATTACATACGTATGTAATTCGCTTCTGAAGTGTTAATATCAAATTAATTAATGGTATATTATTGAAACAGAAAACCTTGTGAATTTCATTCTCCTATTAAAGCATAATGTTTCAACTAGAGCCAACGGTTACCAGTTTAAAATTAGCTAAAATATCAATCAAATACACAAAAAAAAAAAAAAAAATAATGAAATGAAATATTTTATTTGTTATATTTTTTGAACTCACATGTAAAAAAGTGGAGGAGCTGGGATTTAAATCTTACTTTTATAGGCCTACAGTATATTATATAAGTTATTTGATATAATAATAGAGCAGAGGATCTATGGAAGAAAAAAATAGTAATATAAACGTTTAATTCATTTATTATTCTAATGAGGTGGTGGAGAAATTTATGATTTAGAAAAATTAATTCGAAAAAATATTAAAACATTTATTATACATACATTTAAAAAATTCTATGGCTGTCATTTGGGGATCATAGTGACTTCATTTTCACTTAGAAATTATAAAATCTTCCATAAATTAATTGTAAAGTGATGGCAGTCAAAAAAATAAATGTGTATTTGCTTTCTTAATAAATGAGAAGTTTTGATGGGTTTAGTTATCAAACAAATAAAATCACGCCATCATTAATATTTAAACATATTATATACTGTATATAAAATTAATTAAGTTAACATATCCCAGCTTCTCCACATTTTATAAAGCGTAAAAAATTGTTATATATTAAATTAAATATCAATTAATAATTGAAACAAAAATCAATGTTGTTTAATAAATATATATGTCAGATTAAATATTAATGATGACATTATCAGAGACAATTAAAACGAAAAAAACAATGTAAAAATATCTATGTATTTATTTAAGTAATAAATAAATAAAATCACATAACTCGGCACAACCGAAGCGAGTATGAATTTATTAGCATAAATTGTGTGTGTGTGTGTGTGTGGGTGGGAGGAGGTTATATGTATATATCTAAAACGAAAAAGCCTCTCTATCTCTGTCTCTCTCACTCTATTTGTAACATTTGGCAAACATTTTAGCGAAGCGGCCCGGGCGAGTGTTGCGCCGAAAATTTGCATTTCCATATATATATATATATATATATATTACGTTCTATGGCAAATGGATGGTTTTGACATTACAAATTACATTATTACATTTACATTTAATAATTTATGTAAATTGGATAGCATTTCTAAATAAATTTATCACTTATTTGCATATATATATATATATATGTGTCAATATTAAAAATGATATATTTATATATTAATTATAAAAAAAATATTTTTTTTTTTGTCTGATTGATATTTGAACGATGATGTAAATGTTGTTAAAATTTAACTCTTTCCACTTTAGAAATAAACAGTCATATGTGAATATTACTTGAAAAGAATGATATTGTTGTATGGCATATAAATCAATAAAGACAAAGTAATATATGAAAATTTGATTTAACTAGCCCGCCCCCCCCCCTCGGCCGTGAGGATTTGTTTACATTCATGGAATATACAAATGAAAAGAATACATAAATATTTCTCTATACATTTCCTATGGGAGAAATCGTAACTTTAAGAATTAATAACTCAAAAAGTTATAGGAATTTTTTGGGATGAAAATAATTTTCCTGTAATCCCTAGAAGGTCCTCTTTAAGTATATAAAATTTCATTTCAAAATTCCAACTGGAAGTGGGCTAAATAGAGCGTGACAGACAGACAGACGGGCAGACGGACATTAGTGAATTATATATATAAATAGATTGGTTTTAAAATACCTCCCTGGCAGAACTAAGGATGGGTGACCCTCGTTAAACGTCCACCAATAAACATTAGTACAATTAATTATTTAAATATTATGTATATAATTATATAACCATAAAATTTTTAGAATTTTAATCAAAATCGTTTGAGCGAATTTCGAGAAAATCGAAAAAGAACTGCCCGAGTAAAAATTATTAAATCGAGGGATACACACGCCCGCAACAGGTCTGCACCTTGAGGGGCACACAGGGATACACACGCCCGCACCAGTGATCATTTTTCTTCTGGTCAATTTCGATCTACTGTGTGTGTTCCTGGTGTGGACGTGTGTATCCCTGTGTGTCCCTCTAGATTCACTATGCAGACCTGCTGCTGGCGTGTGTATATCCCTCAATCATGTTTAATCATTTTTACTCGGGTGAAAAAGTACATAAGTAAAGTACTAGTACTTTTTTTTTGCCGATTTGAAGACCACTTTACTCTTGTGCTTCATAGGAAAGATAGGAGAAATGGTTGCCATGGTAACAAAATATAAATATTTTCCCATACTTATAAATTTTACATCTGAATTCAAATATTCCCTACTGTCAAGAACTAAATATATGTCGAGTTCGACGAAAAATCTGGTGTGAAAAGCACAGAACACAACTTTCGATTAACGAAGGTAAGAGAAAGTTGTGTGCTGTGCGAGCAGCCACACCAGATTTTTTTCTGGTGTCTTCATTGAAATTAACCCTTTTAATGATTTTTGTATAATTTATATTAAAATATGGTACATAAAACGAATTTGTAGACCGAATATAAACCGAACCGGTCAAATTTAGATAAATTTTCTCGAAAAGTAAATATGACCGGCCATATCTCGGTTTATATTGGGTCTACAAATTCATTTTATGTAATTAACTAGCAAATTTAATCCTGTTTAGGACTAGGGTAAACAAAATATGTTTACTTTACGAAATATATGAGAAAAACTGAAAAAAGTTTTGAGGTTTTTTTCCTCTTCTACCCCCTTCAAGTTAGGACAGGGGCCTCGAAGTCGAAGACTTAGGATAGGCATCCGAGAGTACCCCCAAATAACCAGTAAAAATTTCATTCCCTTTGGAATATTTTCCGGGCAAAATGGTCTCTATTGTCCACTTGTATTTCAGAAAGAGCAATAAATCAAAACCGAAATGCTAATTTGTAAATTTCACTAAATCTATAAATTTTAATGAAAAAATGGTTATTATAAAATCACAAGAGAATTAAATTTGCTATAAAATGAGCCTATACTCATCGTTCTGCGATACTTGGTTTTCGTTTTATGGAGTAACAATTGCGAATTTTTAGATAAAATCGCACTTTTTCAAAATATTCAACCCCGATGAGTCACGGGTTAACGTTATCCAATTTAGCTAAAACTTTAACATTATCATTTTCTAGCCAAAAGACAACTTTTAGGAGGTTCGGCCGAAAGAAATTAAAAAATTTTGTTTTTTTGCGGCCACCCTAATAAATAATATAAAACCGCTGGAGGGGGCTCTGCCCAAAGCCCCCTCCCTCAATTGACTGCTGCCATCCCCTCCCTCCCCTCTCCTCCCACCGCGCTATACGAAGACACACACCCTTCACTTAGCTGCTATTGTCTCTTTGGTCCTCTCATTACGCATTCCAGAGATATTTATTTTAGAGGATTTTCTTATTAATAGGCCGTTAAAAAAAAAGGTTAGTACATTTTTGATTTATTTAAGTAGATTGATCAGCTAGCCATTTTTTACATAAATTTAATGTTAAGATTTCACGTTTTAACGGCCCTTAAATCCCATTGCCTCCGTCCGTGAACAAGATTATCTCAAGAACGAAAGGAGATGGGAGGTTGAAATTTTATATTTAAGTTAGGCACCCCCCTGGCACGTGACACGAAGATTTTGAACAAAATCGACCAAAGAGTACTAGTACTTTACTGATGCACTTTTTCAGTTTTTTCGATTTCCTCAAAATTCGCTCGAAAGATTTTGATTAAAATTCATAAATCAATTTTTGAATAAATTCTCTTTAAAATGTATATTCTCATTTTGGGATTGAAATCTCCTGAAGACCACTTTACTCTTGTGCTTCATAGAGAAGATAAGAGAAATGGTTGCCATGGAAACAAAATATAACACTTATAAATTTTACATCTTGAATTCTAATATATCGGCGGAAACTAATTATATCTCGACACGAAAAATCTGGTGTGACAAGCACAGTACACAACTTTCGATTACCAAAGGTAATTCTATCAATCAAATTAAAGACAGATATTTTTGTTTTTTTTTTTATTTCAAAATAATATTAAATAACATTTCTAAGTAAAAGAAATTTAAATAAAATTCCTTTTATATTTTAATCCATATCGAAATTTTTTTTAATTATTATTTTTATACAAGCAAGTTTTGAGCAATTCTAGCACTGGCGTTATTTAACGTGCTGAGTTGAGAGGGCATTAATCCCCCACCCCCCCCCTCTTTTTTTTATTTATTTTTTTTTTTTTTTTCCCCAAAAAAATCTGGCGTGACTAGTCGCACAGCACACAACCTTCAGTAATTCAAAGTTGTGTTCTGTGCTAGTCACTTGTGTTGACATATATTTAGTTTCCACCGATATTTTAGAATTCAAGATGTATAAATACGAGAGTGAGGATATTCAAATAAAATATTAAAGAGGAAGTCAAAAAAAAAAAAAAAAAGAAAAGGTTTCCTTCCCTTTTTACAAGGGTCCTCTTTAATTTGGATTTATTCTCCAAAAAAAGGAAAATATAAAATTTAGTTGAGGTGTATAGCTGATATGATTTATTTGAGGTTCAGAAATTCTCTAATGAGCAACGCAGCTAGTTTTTTGTTTCAATTTTTATTATTAAATATAAAGTGCCAGGGCCAACGTTTCGGTCGCATATAGGACCATCATCAGGGCTAAAATACAACAGATAAAATCAAACATAGATCACAAATTTCTCTTAATTGCAATTAAGAAGAATTTGTGATCTATGTTTGATTTTATCTGTTGTATTTTAGCCCTGATGATGGTCCTATATGCGACCGAAACGTTGGTCCTGGCACTTTATATTTAATAATAAAAATTGAAACAAAAACTAGTTGCGTTGCTCATTAGAGAATTTCTGAACCTCAAAGAAAATATAAAAATTTAAAAGTCCGAAATAATTGGGTTCGTACCTTAGCCTAGGCTGTGAGTCATTCACACCAGATTTTTTTTTACTTTCTCAAATTTCTTCTATTAAAAGTTTTTTTTTTTTTGTTTTTTTCAGACTTTTCACAAAAATGCCAAAAAATCCAGTGGAATACCAAATGATTCGGAAATATGTTTTGTCCGAGAATTTCGGAGCTGATATCATGAGATATAATCCTGATATATATTTATCTATATTTCGACGTTCACTTAACGCACGACTTTGCCAATCCGATATAGATGACTTAATGAACGATTTACTTTTATATACTTTCGAAGAACGTCGAAATAAACATTTAATGATTCGAGTTTTCTTTTTTTCTTCTCAAAAAAAACAAAAACTTTAAATTTCTATCCAAGTTATGAACTAAGTACCAATGAAGACAATGAGAGATTTTATTTATTTTTTGTACTTATTTTAATGGAATCTTTTAATATATTGCATCCTGTATTAAGGCATTTTCAAATATGTATCGATTATCCGTTAGATACAGCTATGATTCGATTATTTGAACATTTAAAACAACTAATCACGTTAACGATTGTCTCCACGAGGATTGATCATGCATTGATTCCTCAATTTTTAATAAATTGCCCGCGTTTAAAAATCTTGAATTTGATGGTTCCGAAGGATCTGATTCTTTCGGTCGACTTTTTTACAGCATGGCCGCGACATGATTTAATTGAATTTTTAGGAATTAGAATAGTCACAAATATATCGCCTGAGGTTATAACTGTAATTCGTTCGAAATTTCCTAAATTAGAATGTTTGGAAGTGGGACAATATTTGGAAAATAAAACAGAATTTGTATTGTAATTTTATATTGTAGACAAAACGAATGTAATTTTATATTGTAGATAAAACGAAAGGGAATTACACTTGAAATATTTATTATAGTAGCTTTATTTTTTTTTCTTCCTCCAATAATTCCTTACATTTTCCATTTTGAAACTAAGCGGCGCACAGTGGTTCACATGTTTGTGGGGTCCAGGCATTCTTATTTAAGCCATTTGGTATCCAATTGGCTTAAATAAAATCATCGGACTGGCTGGGGCCCGAACCCGCGACGTTCGGTATAGAAGGTAGACACGCTAACCTCGACACCAAGCCCCGAGGACTATTATATCTTGAATTCTAATAAATCGGCGGAAACTATTATAAATATATGTCGACCCGAAAAATCTGGTGTGACAAGCAACTTTCGAGAAAGTTGTGTGCTGTGCGACCAGTCACATTAGATTTTTTGAATTTTGGCGACCTCAAAACGTGTATATCCATCAAAATCTCGACATGAATCCAACACTTTCTCACACTATAAATTTCCCTCTTTGACTCAACTTCCTTTTATTCTAGTCAGTCAGCGCCCTGATAGGCACATACACACTGGGAAAGGAAGTCATTGGCTAGCGCTTTATATATAGTAATGATAAATCTTTATTAAATAAATGTCATATAATATTTTATTTTGCTTAACGAGGCTTAAAATAAATTATAAATATTACAAATTAATTTCTGAAATAAAAAGAAACGAATTAACGGTAAATTGTCCCGATTATTTATAATAATTTTTTTTTCTTTTTCTTTACTATTCCATTTAAATGTTCAATCAAACAAATTAAAACAAAATAATCAATTGAAATTCATAATAATAATAATTTGGTTCTCTACAGTACATTAATTTGTTTTTATTCAAAGTAGAATATGAAATAGACCTTCCATATTTAAAATTAAATTAAATTTTAATTTACCATCCCATTTGTTATCCAATTTTTGAACTAGAACTCAATTTGTTAATTTATTTTAAATTTATTTTTAATATATAATTAGCAAATTTTATTTACTGTCTATTTTGAATTCAAGGTGGAGGAGCTGGGATGATTTCAAACATTTTTCGAAAAAATTCTATTTCTATGTCCGCCAAGTAAATATACTTATATTGTTAAGGTAAAAAATATATATTAATAATGCAAACAATATTATTGTTAGAAAAAACATTTAAAATTTTTCAGTTTCTATTGTTAATAAATAAATAAAATTTTTATATAAAAATGTGTTATATGTTCAGCCAAGGTTCAAAATAAATAAATATTTTGTCGACATTTCGAGTGTCGATCGCACTCTTCATCAGAATTCGTTAAACGATAAAGAGAATTTTCAAGAAAATAAAGACATTGCCACACTTCTATGTCAATGAACCTAACAACTGATAATTAGTGCAATCACTGCAACTCGAAACGTTAAAATTTAAAAAACAAACACTGAGAAAATCTATATAAAGAATAAGATAAAAAAATAAAAAATTAATAAATAATGACAATTTTATCGAATTTCATTTATTTCTCGCTAATTCCATTTTTTTTTTTTTTTATATAATAATCGCTTTTATTATTCTATCTTTCATATTTTATTGCTAGAATCAACAACAATGCAAATTCCAATTCCAGGGCTCTGTGGAGGAGCTGGGATCAGAGTTATTTTGCAATCTTTTAACTTAAAAAATAGATAATTTTAATCATATTAACGATATTTTTTATTACTAATATCATCAAAAATGCAAAATCTAAGTCCCGGGGCTCTGTGGAGGAGCTGGGATCAGAGTTATTTTGCAATCTTTTAACTTACAAAAAAAAAAATAAAAAAATAATTTTAATTATATAATTTAAAGTAAAAAGAGATCCATTATCTGTATTTTATCGTCACTTCTCATCTCATTTCTACAAATAAAAAAAAATCGAGTGGATGGGAACTTTAAAAGGGTATAAAAAGAAAGTAGACGAAGAGTATGAGTGTGGATCTTCAAGTCAAAAAGAAGATAAAATGACGAGGACAACGTTTGAAGTGTAAAAGCATCACGACAAGAGTGTGGGTGGGTGGATTTTTTTTTTTTTTTTGTCTTTATTGCCTCTCTCTCTCTTTAGTGACATTTCGTTTCGTTTCGTTTCTTGAAGGCTGCCAAGCAGCAAATTTGACTTATTGGATCTTTTAAAACCTTCGCTTTCTTTTATATTTATTATTATTATCATCATCATTATTACGTAGTACCTTTCTCGTTTTTGATATTTATTAAATCCAATTAAAAATTATATTATTACGTCACATTTAATATCATCTATTGTCGTTAAAAAATAAAATTTAAGAAATATAGTTTTTTTTTTTTTTAATATACAGTAAATTGAATTGAGGAAGATAAAAAAAAATGTCGGATTATAATTAATTAAATTTAAAGAGAAAATGAAATTTGTGGGATTTTATTTAATTAATTTTATGAGATTTAAATGAAATGAAATACTAATTAAATTAAGAATGTCATTTTATGTTCAAATCAAGGTAAATATATATTTTTTTTTATTAGAGAAGATATTAATAATAACTTAATTTAATTGTGAAAAATAATTCAATTTCCTGTCTGATACGGGCAATGCTTCATCATATTTTCTTTTCTTTTTTTTTTTTTTGAGTCCTTGATTGATTGATTGATTTCCCTTCTCTTTTTTTTCTAGATATATATACAGGACCCAAAAGAGAGAGGAAATTTTATTAGGGCTAAATTGAAGCAACAACAACAACAACAAAAACAAAATAGACGAGAATCTTATAATTGGATCCTAATTCTAGTTGATTGCTTTTTTTTTTATTTATTAATCATAAAAAATAATGAAATTATAAATAATTAAAGTTGTTTTCTTTTTTTTTGCAGTTGCAAATTCAAAATTAGTCGAAATTCAATGAAAATCCAACAATGTATAAACACAATAAATCCCAGCTCCTCCACATAAAAATCGGTTTTACATTGCATTCACACTAATTACGTTTTGATTATACTGGTAGTAAAATATTATTACATTATTTATTATTATTATAAACACATATAGGTATATATATTATTATTATTATTGAAAATATAAAATGATTTTAAGTTAAAAATTAGATAAAATTAATAATTTATTTATTTTTCAAAATTTAGTTTTTCAAACATTTTTCTTTTATTTTTCTTAATATCAGCAAAAAGTTTGGTGACTTATGAATAAAACTAATTTTTGCAATTAAAAATAGAAGGGTATTCTATATTCTACCCATGCTATTGAGCATATAAAATAAAATCTGATGCTCGATGTGAACAGTAATTAGTTTTGAAAAAAGTGGAGGAGCTGGGATAAAATACAAACAAAATCTTTCATTAAATTAATAGTAATAGTAGTATAGAAATTAAAAAATTTTAAAAATGAGATAAAAGAATAAAAAATTTTCGATTTAAAAATATACAAATAAAAAACAAGAAACAGTAATTAGATAAATAAAATCAATTCACAAAATTTATATTAGGTAGGCATACTGAATTTGAACAGTAATTAAGCTTTGAAAAATTCTTATTTAAAAGTGGAGGAGCTGGGATGGAATTCAAAAATAAAAACATTAACATTTTTATCAGGTTAGTGAAATTTGAACATAGAGAAGTTTTTATTTATTTATTTTTTTTCGACATCTGAGGCTATTTAGGGGCTTCAACTCATATATATATATATATATATATATATATATATATATGTTCTGGAAGGTTTCCGCGACTGGATGTATGCGAAGATAAGTTTTCTCGGGTTGAGTCGCGTGTGATGTGGAGATTTACTCGACGTTTCGGCTCTCCTTTTGGAGCCATTTTCAAGAGTATGGAATTAGGTGGGAATTGTTGGGGGTGGATTGTTTACGGGGTCGCAGTCTTGCTGGTCCCCAGGTCAATTTGGATGCCTCAGAGGCTTGGTTTGGTCTCTCAGTCGTCAGATAGTCAGCGAGCATTCAAGACCTCGAGCGCCACAGCAGTAAGACAAACCAAAACACAAATCACTTCGACCATCAACACGCAAACCGCCACCACACAACCCAACACATCTCAAAGACAAACACAAGCCTCGGAAACATCCGGCAATACATCGACTGGGGAGTAGGCAGATTGAGGCCCCAAAGTCAACCTAAATCAAACACAGACACGATCACACATACACACACCCAATCCAAATCTCAGAAACAAACCCAATCTCCTAACACATCCACTAACCAAACCAATAACACATCGACTTGGGGAGGCAGACTGAGGCCCCGTAGTCAACCCAAACCGAACACAAACGCAATTACACACACTCAACCTTCCTCCTGCTCTCAGAGACCAAACCAAGCCTCTGAGGCATCCAAATTGACCTGGGGACCAGCAAGACTGCGACCCCGTAAACAATCCACCCCAACAATTCCCACCTAATTCCATACTCTTGAAAATGGCTCCAAAAGGAGAGCCGAAACGTCGAGTAAATCTCCACATCACACGCGACTCAACCCGAGAAAACTTATCTTCATATATATATATATATATTTAATTTTTAATATACACTTGGTTAGCAGAGAATGCTAATTTACCGAGTTCACCCACCCGATGTTTTGCTCCGCTTAGCATCGCTTAACCGCAACAATTCTGGTTTTCTCTTCTTTTTTTATTAAATTATAAAGTTATTTTTTACGCGCTTCCCTTAACTCAATTTCTCATTTATTATCCACATAATTCATTTATTATTTAAATATATTCCCTCGTTTTTTTTATTTTTTATATTATTTTTTTTTTTTTTTTTTTTTGTTAGAGAAATCCAAATTCAAACACCATCATCGTCTTATTGCGTGAGATAAACTCATTCAGGGACGTTAAAAAAGAGAAAGGCGGGGGAAGGGGGACGCCTTTCATTTAATATGAATGCACTGCTAGCAAGGGAAGAAGTTAAACAATAAACACTTTGTGCTTTTATAGGTAATCAAATAAAAAAGACACCTTCAAATTAACTTTTATTATACATTCATTTATTTATTTCTTTAAATTTAATAATAATAATCAATTTTTAAATTTCTTGTCTGTTTTTTTAAACAAATATTTAGTTTTAGTTGAATTTTCTTACTTTTAGATTAAGACTACTCTATTTAACGCTCCTCTCTTGGCCCCTCCCTCTGCTAAGTATGTCTTGTAACTTTGCTTTAGAATTCATCTTAATTTAAAAGCCAAAAATTAGATTTATTTGGTGGTGATAGCAATAAAACTTTTAAAAATGTTTGAAATTATTCCAGCTCCTCCACCATAGGTCTCTTAAACACCATGCTCACCAATCTAATGACGTCTCTGCTAAGAATGTCTAGTTACTTGGCTTCATCTTTATATAAAATCCAAAAATTAGTTTTACTTGGTGGTAAAAATAAAACTTAAAAATGTTTGAAATTATCCCAGCTCCTCCACCATAGAAGACTAGTCTCTTAAACTCCATACTCTTCACCAATCAAATGACGTCTCTGGTAAATGCCTAGTTACTTTGCTTGATCTTTATATAAAATACAAAAATTCAGTTTACTTGCAAAAAAACTTTTAAAAATGTTTGAAATTATCCCAGCTTCTCCACCATAGCTCTCTTAGACTCCATGCTCCTCACCAATCTAATGATGTTTCTGCTAAGCATGTTTAGTTTGCTATTTAGATTTAATCTTTATACTTAAAGCTAAAAATTATATTCACTTGATTGACTTTTTTAAAAATGATTCAAATCCCCACCTTTGAATTCAAATTCATATAGCCAATAAATGAATAATATATTAAAAATAATAAATTTAAAATTATTTTACGATAATAGTCTAGTTCAAAAATTGGACACCAGATGGGGTCGTATATGAAAATTTAATTTAATTCTAAATATAGAAGGTCTATTTCATTTTGAACAAAAACAAAATGATTTTTGAGTCATTACTGTAGATAACCAAATTACATCTTTTTTCTGACATTTTATGAATTTTTTTTTAATAAAAAAAGCTTTCTTTTTTTTACTAAAAATCCCTATTTAAGTATCTATATTCTCTTTTTTTTTGTATATGCACGCTTATATATTTTCATTTCCTCTTGTTTATCGTTTGGCATCTATAAAACCATGAACATATATAAACAAAGTAAAATTCAAAAAAAAAAAAAAAAAGAAAATCGTTGATGCGACCACAAAATGGCGGCAAGCCAATGAGAAAATGCAAAGAAAAATGAAAATGAAAATTGTCTCTCTTTTTTTATATATAAAATTTATTTCTCATTCAAAAGAACATTTAATAAATGATGAAAATTGTTAAAAAAAAAAACTTGCACTATTAAAATGAAGCCCGAAATATTGTATTTAAATATAAATAAACCACAATTCAAACGAAGTGTAAATTATTATTTCATTCCACTCTCTCTAATTTAATTCGTATACCGTTCAACTTCGGCACAATAACATGGAGGGTTGCATTGAAATCGGTGGCAATTCAATTTCTCTCTCTTTATCTTTCCATACACTATACTTTAAACAAATAACAGATATTTCATCAAAATATTTATATGGTCGTAATAAACAGTGCTATTTGATATTAATTTTTATATTTCAAGATAAAAAATTATACCTATATATTGATTTAATTTAAACATGATGGTGATAGTAATGCAATTATTGTTAAAAATTGTGAAATTATCCCAGCACCTCCACCATGTTTATATTAAAATATTGATTTTTCAAAATACATTTTATTAATTATAGTAAATTACTGACTTCTACATAAGTTAAGGTTTAATATAATTTATTAAAATTTTTTTTATAAACGGTACATGGTAAATATGGTGTGAATTTATCATAAAATATATGAAATTATAAATAATTAATGTAGTTTTTTTAGTTTCAAGTTCAAAATTAGACGAAATTCAATGAAAATACGGCCATGTATAAATACAATAAATCCCAGCTTCTCTACATTGAAATCGGTTTAACATTACATACTATTTGCGTTTGAATTATACTGGTAGTAAAATATTATTCGTCATTAAAATAACAAATACATACATACATTATCTATTAATATACATATATAAATTTAAATGTAATGGAAAAAAAGGTATGTATGTATGTATATGTTCTATAGAAATCCACAATTTTCAATGAATATATTTGAAATTAAGTACACATATAGTACATGGATCTGGAACAGGGAGTAATGTAGTAATAATTTGAATTTCTTAAATATTTTAAAAATTTAATTATAAACAAATTTCTTTACAACACAAAAACTACAAGTTGGCTTGAAAATTAGAAAGCGTCTTATGTGCTATGCAGGTCCCTTCCACATGACATGGGGTGTAGGAGGAGCTACCAGCAGTTGAAAAAGAGAGACACGTATACGATTGACCCTTCAAACAGTCATAAATAGACCCTTTTGTGCTGTGCCAGTCGTACCCTCACTAGAACTCAAAATCCTTCCTTAACATCTTACTTTGCATTACAGCAAGAAATATCCCAAATTGGAAATAAACTTGCCTGCCTGAGGAAAAAAAACGAGATCCAGCTCGGCCCTCCTAATTTATTTATTTGTCTAGAGTTTTTCAAAATTTTATTTTGACAGCTAAAAACTGTTTAGTATACAAAATAAAATAAATTTAATCTTATTGAGAGAAACAACTTTAAATAAAATTAACTCACAAAATTTTTAAAAGTGGAGGAGCTGGGATGGAATACAAACAAATCTTTTTATACTGTATACAAAATATCTGTTAAATTAGAGATATATTCATAAAAATATTTGTCTAATCGTAATAGAGTGTGTTAATTGACAATAATTTTTATAGTTCGAGGAAAAAATACAAAAATTCTAGCTATACTTAATTTAAACATGGTTGGTGGTGGCAATATAAAAATTGTGGAATTATCCCAGCTCCTCCACTTTATTTGAAATTTAAATATTAATTTCAAAAATTAATTATATTATAATTTAAAGACTATTATATAAATTAAGGTTTATAATTAAGTTAAAAAACTATATATAACGTTACTTTTAAAGGTATTTTTCTTTAAAATAACAAATTTTCCATCGCCATTGAGAATTGTCGCTTGTATTTTTTCTTCTATAACTGTTCTTAGCGGTACGATAACAATTTTCACTTGTGTATTATAAAACTTTGTGTAATTTACTTTAATGAGTATAAACAAGGTGGAGGAGCTGGGATAATTCCACACAAATTTTAAAAATATTAATATTGCTACCACCACTATGTTTAATCTAAGTAAATTAAATATATAGCTTTAATTTTTTTTTTTTCTTTGAATATAAAGAATATTTTATACAGGAATTGAATGAAATAATTATTTAATTTGAATATAAATTTATACCAATGTTATAAAAAAAAATTACATCCGATCAGTATGATCAAATGAGAACATTTTATATACGTTATAACTATGTGCGCCATTTTTACTTTACTTATGAGAATATAAAGATTTGTAATTGCAGATAAAATTTTATATTGTAAAGTGATTCTTCTTTTTTGCCTTAATCCCGCGGTACGGGGTCGGCGGCCATGGGTTTTTTCAACCGGGAAGGAATAGAACAGGCCGGCCCGTCGCAGGGTTTTAACGCCTATTAAAAATATAGAAGATAAGAGACTGAGAATGGAAGTACTTACTGCCAGTCCCAGATAGGTTAGCTCATGGTCCCCATCCACGTACCCACAAGATGCGGGCCCCTAAGCTAGTTAAAGTGATTCTAATTAAGTAAATAAAAACAAAAAAACTTTTAAAGTTAGTGGAATGGTAGTCAAAGGATATATATAAACTAAAAATTTCCAAAATCTTCACCAAGTAATTATAGATTTTATATTTTAATATTCTTTGACATTAATGCCATATATAGATCACATTAGTTAAAATGAAAATACTTGACAGATGGACATTAGCTGGCTGATATTTCGCTCTAATTAATAATAATTTTCATTAAATTCTAAAATTTATATTTGTATTAAAACAAGGTGGAGGAGCTGGGATTATTCCATAAATTTTAAAATAGTTATATACGCAGAATTTTAATCCAATATAGATCAAAAATAATATAAATTTAGATTAGTTGATGAAATTTATCATCTCTTTATCTTTGGCATTTATTGATAAATTAAAATAAAATAGAATTTATATTTTAAATGCCCTTTCTAATTGACAGATTACTTTAAAGACTTTTTAAATAAACTCTTATTTTTCATCCACTCTCCCCCCCTTCTTTAATTTCTTTATTACCTTCTTTCAAATTTAAAGTTATTTATTTTCTTCACATGTCAGTTTTAGCACATTAAAAAAAAAAAAGAAAAAAAAGTTTTAAAATTAAAATTTCCAAGTTAACATGACAGTTTCTTGGCGAAAATAATAAAAGGTGTATGCATGAAAGTCTTAACCATTACTCTAACTAAAAATTGAGAGAGAAATTTTCTTTTTTTTTTTTTTTTTGTTTTGTTTATCAAAAGAATTTTTCATAAACTTTTCTTTTTTGTATTTTAAATTATCTTAATTTTGAATAAATGAATTTAAATTATAAAATTAAAAAAATCAGGGTTGCCAGACCCGTGAAAATTTAGTTATTGAAAATATAGTTTGAATTAAAATTCTGCGTATATAACTATTTTAAAATTTATGAAATAATCCCAGCTCTTCCACCTTGTTTTAATACAAATGAAATTATACATAGCGGGAAAATACACAATATTTGAAAAATCTTTCTAGAAATTATTTTATTTTTATAACAATTATCATTTCTAAAAATTGTACGCTTAGGATTGAAGATTGAAGGATCATGAAATTATGGTACATGTACAATAATTTGTACGTCTGCCAAGAAAATAAATAATTATTTTTATTAATAAATTAGCTAATTATATTTACAGGATTTAATGTTCTTTTTATTATTTAATTATTTTTTTTTTTAATTTGTTCACTTTCCATAGAAATACGTAGGTTCGGTTCCCTTTCAGGCCATTTAATTCCCTCAACTTTTAACTGATACTCATGTTCTCAAAAACAGCTCTAAATTTTTTTTTTTTTAAGATTTGAAATATATAGACTACTATTTCCTGTACCAATTGAAAGTGTAAGTATCATCTTTGGGAAAATTCGGGTACTTTACTGATGTACTTTTTTTTTACAATTTTCTTATACTATTTTCGGTATACGAAACAAATTATGCTAAGTCTTGTATTTAGAAAAATTCAGATATCTAGTACTTTACTTATTTATTTTTTTAGTTCTCCAATTTTATAAAACAGTAAACATGTGGGGTCGTGGAACCAAGTTCTTCACGCCTTTTCTTCTACTCCTAAAATAATTTAATATCAATATTATTTAAAAATGAAAATAAATAATTTTTTTCTTTTTTAAATAATATAGAAAAAGATAGAGAGAAAGCAGAAGCTAGTGGGGGAGTAGGCGTGGCCTCGCCAAGGCTTCGGCTAGCCTCGCCTTCTTCCGCCGGCGCTCGGACGCTATAACGCATTTTTGTTACTTCTGCTTTATGTTACGTGACGTTGCGCAAAAGACCTTCGTTCCAAAAACTACGGTGGTCAGCTCGATCAACCCGGGACTGATCTAATCAAAAAATATTGTTCAATTTTATACAAATTTTCTCAATAATATCCATTTTTTTGATAAAAATAAAAATAAAATATTAAAAAAAAAAAAAAAAAAATTTAACGTTTTATCTGTGAACATATACCGTTACTAACTTTTTGTTTTTATTTACAGGTACGTCGTGTCTTCCTTCCATTGAGATCTTCTGCTATATTATAAATGTAAGTTAAATTTTATTTAATAAGATTAAAAACATCATTGAAATTTGACTTTGTAGAATTAAATATGATACGATTTTAGTTTGTTTAAAAAAAAAAAAAATTATTCATAAAATTAAATTTCACTTTGTATAAATTACATACATTTAAATTATAAACTTTATTATTATTATTATTTGAAATTCCTATCGGGATCCCCGTTTATTTGCCCGAGGTGCTTTCGTGCACGTAGACACACACCTCAAACCCAATTGGCCTCTGGCCGTAGCCATCTACCGGCACCCCGTGAAGTTACATTATTTCCTATCTCTAACTCCTCCTCCTGCTTTCGTCTCTAGCTAGTGAAATAATCCTTATTTCTGGTTCCTTTTCTTGAGTTGAATGGCTGTAGATATTCAAATTGGAAATGGAACGGGAGCCTTCCCGGGAACAGCAGCCAGGTTAAATAAAAAATTTCATATTTCTTAGCCGACGTTTCGGGTACAAGTCGCACCCATCCTCAGGGCCTATGGTAACAATTTTTTTTATTAGTAATTAATTATTTTATATACATAAATACAATAAGTGATATTTCATGAAATATTAAGATTTTTACTCACAAGCAAAATTGTCAAAATTTAGTACAGGTTAATCGGTACTTAAAAATTAATTTCATGTTTATACATGTATTCGTGCGTTCGTTGGTATGTACAATAACAAAAAACTTATCGCAAAACGTTTTTTTCTGGCACGACATTCAAATAGCAAATGATGAATTTTTTAATTATCTAATATTCAAATATAATTTATTTTTTAAAGTGAAACTTTTATTATATCGCTACGAATTTTTTGGTTCTTCTATCACCATGTCGCGTTACAAGCCGTGACGTAAAAAGTCATGACGCTACAAGCCATGACGTCACTAGCTGTGACGACAAAAATA
>JAKCPI010005308.1:0-12825 GCA_023213315.1 Euborellia annulipes | reverse complement strand
TCCCAAAATTATTCATTAGCAAGGCAATATTTCCAGATATTTCGGAGACCTATCGGCACTCCTTCTTCAGTGGATTTCACCTCCATGACCACATTACGGCTGTGGCCGCCGCCAATGTCATTTTTACTTTCTCTTACCTATGTAAAATGTATATATGTAATATATATATAATATATATATAGAGAGAAAGTATTGGTTTTCATGTCAAAAATTCGATGTCGAGATTTTGATGGATCTTCACGTTTTGAGGTCCCCTGAATCCAAAAAAGTGGTTTTCGCGACATGGTCTGTCTGTGGGTGGGTGGGTGGGTGGGTGGGTGTGTGTGGGTGGTGGGTGGGTGTGTGTTCAATTTTAAGCATGAAGGAATTGAGCTATGAGGTTGAAATTTTATATTTAAGTTAAACACCCCCGGGACCGGAAAAATAAGCTTTTAATCAAAATCGACCAAAGAGTACTAGTACTTTACTGATTCACTTTTTCAGTTTTTTTTCGATTTTCTCAAAATTTAGCTCCAACGATTTTTTTTAAAATTCAAAAATCAATTATTTTTAGATGCTCTTTAAAATGTATATTCTCATTTTGCGATTGAAATCTTCTGAAGACCACTTTACTCTTGTATTTCATAGGGAAGATAGGAGAAATGGTTGCCATGGTAACAAAATATAAATATTTTCCCATACTTATAAATT
Source organism: Euborellia annulipes (assembly GCA_023213315.1). Lineage (NCBI taxonomy): Eukaryota > Metazoa > Arthropoda > Insecta > Dermaptera > Anisolabididae > Euborellia > Euborellia annulipes. The sequence continues at coordinate 12,135 of JAKCPI010005308.1, read as the reverse complement.
TTTACATCTTGAATTCATATGTTCCGTACTGTCGGGAACTAAATATATGTCGACACAAAAAATCTGGTGTGACAAGCACAGTACACAACTTTTTTTTCATCTCAATTCATATGTTCCGTACTGTCGGGAACTAAATACATGTCGACACAAAAAATCTGGTGTGACAAGCACAGTACACAACTTTCGATTACCGAAGGTAAGAGAAAGTTGTGTGCTGTGCGCCAGTCACACCAGATTTTTATATTACTTTTATATTTTTCAAATTTGAGTAATGAATGAGTCTCCATCTAACATCAAAATAATTAAACACCTGCATGACGTCAATTCGAATCCCTATCTATCGTCCGGGCAGGCTGACCGACTAACTCACCGGCCATATTACTATTACACTTCGTACACATAACTACTACGGTTGAAGTGAAGCCCACAGCTGTGGTCTTGATTAACTACGCTTCCTTCTTCATTTTATTTTACATATATATTTTGTGTGTTACCAAATTGGGTTTAACATCATTTAACATTACGTTTAACATCATTTAACATTACGTTTAACATTATTTTAACAATATTTCAACATTACTATACCATATTTAACATTACTTGAATGTTAATAATAACACAACTTTAATCTGATTTTACGATACTTTTCTCTCTACAAATATCACCGATTCGATTATCATTACCTTCATGTATGGCTTCTCTTTAATAATCGACACCACGAGAAACAGCAACGAAGTGACTCATCTCATCATTTAAGAAGGCTCTCCAACTACTACTTAAGTATCACATATTGTATTTAAGAACATTCACATTTATTCTAATTTATTTAAATTACAATCTACATACATTTTTTTATACTTATTTATTATTGTAATCAATCATTTGAGCAGGTTAGTTTAATCATTTATAATCAATTTTCTTTCATTTTATATATTCTTACCACCTGTAAAGCAAGAAATAAATTAAAATCCATAATTTATGTTAATTGCCATATATTGAAATTATACTCAAATTTTTTCTTACCTTGAATTTTTTATTAAGGTTTCCCCTAATATTTTATTAAGGGTCACCATTTCTTCAACGGCCCTTACAATTAAAACGCTTGGAAGCGACATGTTATATGACCAGCAATTATTAATCATTTTGATGGTCATATAACATGTCGCTTCCAAGCGTTTTAATTGTAAGGGCCGTAATGTGGTGAATGAGGTGAAATCCACTGAAGAAGGAGTGCCGATAGGTCTCCGAAATATCTGAAAATATTGCCTTGCTAATTAATAAAAATTGCTGAAAATATAGCGTCTTCTTTCTGTTAATAAACCAACTTCAGCAACACCACTTAAGGAGAACTAGGATATTCTCCCTAGCATAGAAGAGGTTGAATAAAAGGAACCAGGAATAAGGATTAGATCACTAGCCAGAAACGAACGCAGGAGGAGTTTGATATAGAAAATAACGTAACTTCACGAGTGCCGGTAGATGGCTACGGCCAGAGGCCGGTTGATTTTGAGGTGTGTGCCTTCGCGCGCTTAAGCACCCCGGGTAACTAATCTTCAGACTTTCAAGTCTAATTTCAACAGGCATCTTCTCAGTTCCCGCAGTTGAGTTCCCCTTTTGTTTTTATTTTCTTCCTGAGCTGCATGTGACCACTGGTCATTATAGGTCTTCGGACTTTATGCACCCATTCCAAACAAAAAAAAAAAAAATCCGAGGCCGGATAAAAGGCGTTTTACTGCACTTACAAAAACATGCCATCAAATAATGAATAAAATTATTTGAATAAAATGATCATAAAGTTTTAATTTAATTTAATTTTTTTTTATAACCAAGCACAATTTTGTATTCATTTAAATTAATGACGCCGAAGACGACGTCATCATCATCAAACTTTAAGGTACACAAGTACATCTATCAAAAGATGAAATTGAATTCAAATAGGAGCATATAATCTTGTTATAAGAGAGGAGAGAGAGAGAGAGAGAGCTAATTAAAACATAAAACTTTCTCTCTTGTTTTATTGTTTCTAAGATAAGAATGAAAGTTTTTAGTTGGGGGGAAAAATTATCAATATTCTATCTGTTGGGTAAGGGGTGGGAGGTAAATGAATAAAATGAGAGTTTCAAACAGCAATTTGGATGCAAAGACAATTAAACATTGATTGGCAATGCGCTGAAGAAAGCAGAAAATATTCCATTTTAACGTTTTATTCAATTCTCAAAATTATTAGAATCAAAACTTTTTATTAGCATCTCTCGTTTTAATGAAGAAAAAAAATGATATTATGTTCTATTAATATTTGAAATTCCTATTGGGATCCCCGTTTATTTACCCGAGGTGCTTTCGTGCACGAAGACTAACACCTCAAACCCAACCGGCCTCTGGTCGTAGCCATCTACCGGCACCCCGGTGAAGTTACATCATTTCCTATCTCTAACTCCTCCTTCGTTCGTTTCTAGCTAGTGAACTAATCCATATTACTGGTTCCTTTTATCCAAACTGTTCCATGCTAGGGAGGATGTCCTAGTTTGAAGAGGAATTCCCTCAGCACCGACTCCTTTCGAAGAATGCACCGCTTGAGGGAACTTTCTTTGCGTCCATTCCTCAGGACGGGATGTCACAGCAACTCCCTCTCCTCGTAGAGTTGCCTGGGGGCTATTGTGGTGAGATCCAATATTCCAATCCAGTGCCTGCTTGAGGATTTGTTTACATTAAATAAATATTTTTATTTATTTATTTGTCTTGAAATCTAAAATACCGGCGGAAACTAAATATATGTCGACATGAAAAATCTGGTGTGAGAAGCACAGAACACAACTTTCGATTACCAAAAGTAAGAGAAAGTTGTGTGCTGTGCGAGCACTCACACCATATTTTAATTAATGAAAGATTTTTATATTTTATTTTAATTATTAGTGATTGAGAATCATCATATAGTTAACTTAAATCTAATTTTCAATTTTGAGGGAGTCCCCCTTCAAAATAGAACATCCTCCCTAGCATAGAAGAGTTTGGATAAAAATAACTGGTTAGAAATGAAGATTAGCTCGTTAGCTAGAAATGAACGCAGGAAGAGGAGTGAGAGATAGGAAATAATGTAATTTCACTGGGTCCCGGTAAAAGATGGCTACGGCCAGAGGCCGGTTGGGTTTGAGGTGTGTGCCTTCTTGCACTTAAGAACCTCGGATAAATAAGCGGTATTTCCGGTAGGAATTCCAAATAAATAAATAAATAAATAAATAAACCATTTTCAAATTGCCCCCCCCCCCCCCCCCTCCTCTCGGACTCACGTTCGACAATATTGTAAGGTATTTATACAGTCGAGACGCTCGACTCGGGGTGCTAATTTTGGGAGATTGCGGTCGCAATTTTGAAGCTATCGACCTCAAATTTTTTTTTAATTAAAGCTATTTAAAATATCTACAACTTATAAAAGCTCTTTTTTGATTTTCGAAAAAATAAATTTTTTTTTTAGATAAATCGCATTAAATAAAAGATATTTTTAAAAATTCGCTCTATATCTTATAGATAATTAAATTAGTAATCATTTGGTTAAGAAATAATTAATTTTCTACCCTTAATTAATTAGCTGGAATCTTTCAAATGAAATGGAATAAATCCCTTGTTTCCCTATGGGAAAAACTAACGCCATCTCTTGTCGCACAGAGTAACTCGGTACTGAATCGTCTTCTAACGGCTTTTCGAGACGCGCACCTTAAGGGCAAACCCGATTCGAACTCGAATTTAATTTTAATCCCGGTTTATTAAGCTCTCGTTTATCCGGCCACGCCCCCTCTAATCTCTATATTAATAAGTAATTATTGAAATGTAACCTCCTGAATCAAAAAATCAGGCAAGCTCGATAAAGGATTATAAATTAAACTCCAACTTTCTGATTATCATTTTATCTCTTTTTTTTTTTTAGAAAAAGATAAGAGAATTCCATTATGAGATTTTTTTTTTTTTGTTTAAATTGAATTTCTAAAAGGGTTTTGTAAATGTTTAGCGATAAATCAGTAGAATATCATTATTAATTTAACACACACACACACATACACGGCAATGTTTAAATTTTTCACTGTGATTGGATCATTCATTTGACGATCTAAACGTATAAATTTTCATCTCAACTCTCAATCTTTATAAAAAAAATAAAAAAAATGTTGAATTTTTTTTTTCTATTTGTAGTTGAAAACATTTGTTTTGATAGAAATAAATATAATCCTATTTTTTTTTTTTTTTATAACTTTCTTATCTTTGAAATTATTATAAATTGTTACAGTTAGAGTATAAATTTAATTTATTTCTTTCTTTCCAATATATACGAGCTATTTTAAGAATCTGGAGGACTCGCTGGTGTAGCGGGCTAGGGTGTCGGCTTCTACAAAGAAGTTCCCTGTTCAAACCCTGGGCGTGCGGGATTTTTTCATTAAATAAAAATATTTATTTGATGTAGACAAATCCTCAAGCAGGCACTGGATTGGAACATTGGATCAAACCACAATAGCTTCCAGGCAACTCTACGAGGAAATGGATTTGCTGTGACATCCCGTCTTGTGGAAGGGACGTAAAGAAGGTTCCTCTCAGCGATGCATTCTTCGAAAGGAGTCTGTGCTGAGGAGTTCCTCCTCAAACTAGGACATCCTCCCTAGCATAGAAGAGATAAAAGGAACCGAGTGGAACCAGAAATAAGGATTAGTTCACTAGCCAGAAACGAACGAAGGAGGAAGAGTTAGAGATAGGAAATAATATAACGGTGTGGCTGTTGTATAATTAGATTAATGATATAAAGAGGATGATGCATCAATGGTGGCGAGGAAGGCGTATACGATATGTGGCTCTTTGGACGACAACGCAGAAGAGCACCTAGGATGACTTGGCTTCACCGGGTCAGAAGAGATATGACCGCGCGTGGTCTGTCGGAGACAACAGCATTGGATAGGGGAAGTGGAGAGGGAGAATAAGGTCCGCCGACCCCGCAAAGAGTATTAACAAAATAGATGCTTTTTATTTATTATTGGCTGCATTAGAACCCTCCACAGGCCGATTTTTTTTTTGGCCCGTACCGGTATTTTTTTTTCAATTTTCGCCCGTGCCCGGCCCGTAATTTTTTACCATTCTTCGGGCCCGCCCGTACCCGCCCGTAATTTTTTCATGGCCTCTAAAGCCCGCCCGGCCCGGCCCGAAAACACCTCGGGTAAATAAACGGGGATCCCGTTAGGAATTTCAAATAATAATAATAATTTAAGAATCTAAGTGTGTAGTGGGATTGAGTGTCAATTCCTAGAAGAAGCTTGTTCACATTCTGAGCGTGCGGTTTTTTTTCATAAAATAAAAATATTTATTTCATGCAAACAAATCCTTAAATACTGGATTGGAATATTGCATCTCACCACAATAGCCCCCGGGCAACTCTACGAGGAGAGGGAGTTGCTGTGACATCCCGTCCTGTGGAAGGGACGTAAAGAAGATTCCTTCTCAGTGATGCATTCTTCGAAAGGAGTCGGTGCTGAGGGAGTCCCTTAAACTAGGACATCCTCCCTAGGATAGAAGAGCTTTGATAATAAGGAATTAGAAATAAGGATTAGTTCGCTAGCTAGAAATGAACTAGAGATAGGAATTAATGTAACTTCACTGAGTGCCGGTAGACAGTTGGGTTTGTGGTGTGTGTCTTCTTGCATGGATTCCCCTCGGGGAAATAAGAGGAGATCCCGGTAGGAATTTTTATTATATTCTTTGCCCTTTTTTTTTTTTTTTTTTTTTTTTTTTTAAACATTCACACTTTTTTCTCATTCACACTCACACTCACACACACATTCACACTGTATTTTCGGCAACTCAGGCCATATAAGACATTTACGATAACCGTTATTGATTTAATATACATATATGGGGTCCAGGCATTCTTATTTAAGCCATTTGGTATCCAATTGGCTTAAATAAAATCATCGGACTGCCCGGGGTTCGAACCCGCGACGTTTGGTAAATGAGGTTAGCACGCTAACCTCTACGCCAAGCTCCGAGGGCATTCTTTGCCCTTAAATACAGGGTCACTTGCCCTATTCTTTAAATACTACATGTATTATAGAACATTCCTCCGACCCAGCATTCCAATAAAATTTCAATGAATAAAATTCATTTTAGGGATAAAACTAATTAAAAAGGTTATTAAGGAGCTAGTAATCGACAAATCCCCAGGCCCTGACGGTATTCCCCCATCGTCATTAAAAAATGTTCCCCTGAATTGGTCCCAATATTATCCAGGTTGTTCAACCTCTCATTTTCCTCGGGAAATTTTCCCGACTCTTGGAAATTGGCGAATATTCAACCCATTCCCAAAAAAGGTGACTCCTCTCTTCCCAGCAACTATCGCCCAATCGCAATAACCTCCATACTATCCAAAATTATGGAAAAAGCCCTCAACATTCAAATTTTAAATCATCTGGAACATTGCGGAATGATGAATGATAGGCAATATGGTTTCAGGCATGCTCGTTCGACTGGGGATATTTTGAGCTTTGTCACACACCTCTGGAACAAAGCCATGGAAATGAAAGGGAAACTATTGCAGTTGCTCTTGACATTTCGAAGGCTTTCGATCAGGTATGGCATAAAAATCTTTATGCTAAACTTCCATCTTTTGGCCTATCCTCTGAGCTGTGCCAGTGGATCAAGAGCTTTCTAACGGAGCGAAAGATCTCGGTTGTAGTCGACGGTGTGTCTTCTATTCCGCATTCAATCAACGCAGGTGTTCCCCAGGGTTCTGTCCTCTCTCCCACCCTATTCCTTATGTACATTAACGATCTCATGGGAGTAACCTCCAACCCAATTCATTGCTTTGCTGATGACAGTACCCTGCACTCAGTCAGGACTGGTGAAACCTCATCCACTGGTCGTCTGGGGGGCTGTGTCGTCGATAAATGATGATCTTGGTCTCTTGGAGGAATGGGAAACCTCAATCAAGTAAAATTCAATTCCCAAAAAACCCAATGTTGTTTAATTTCTAGACAAAAAAATAGGATTTGCCCTCCCCTTATTTACAGCAATAATAGTCTCGAGTTCAAAGATTCATTTTCTGTTCTGGGAGTGACAGTTACATCTGATCTCTCCTGGAGCAACCACATCTCTTCTGTGGTTAAATCTACCGCAAGGAAATTGGGTTTCCTATTCAAAACGAAGCGTTACTTTTCCTCCCAACAACTCCTAATCCTCTATAAAGCCCAAATTCGGCCGTGTCTTGAATATTGTTCCCACCTTTGGCGAGGGGCGTCGAAAGACGCTCTCTCCTCCTTGGAAGCCATACAGAGGCGTGCAATTAGACTGATAGGTGATTCTACCCTTACTGCATCCTTACAGTCACTAGATCATAGAAGAAGAGTATCTGCACTATCTCTCTTCTACAGGTATTACCATGGTCAATGCTCTGCCGAATTAAAATCAATTATCCCACCCAATGCAACATATTCACGGAACACAAGAGAGGCATCTTCCCAGCATCCCTATGCTGTTCAGATCACGACTAACAGAACAAAACAATTTCATTCTTCCTTTGTCCCCATGACCTCCCGTGATTGGAACAAGCTCCCTGCGTCTATCTTCCCCAAAACCTACAATCTTCAGACTTTCAAGTCTAACCTCAACAGGCATCTTCTCAGTTCCCGCAGTTGAGTTTCCCCTTTATGCTTCTCCTTTTGTTTTTATTTTCTTCCTGGCTGCATGTGACTATTGGTCATTATAGGTCTTCGGACCTTATGCACCCATTCAAAAAAAAAAAAAAAAAAAAAAAAACATTCGAGCGAATATCTCTTTTTAGAATAGAGAAGAGAAATCAATTAAAGTTTCTTTAGGGATTTAAAAACAATTTATCCCCTTCTTCTTTCGCCTCTTTTTTTTTATTCTCTTTTAGATAATTTATCATTTATTATGCTTTAAAAAAAAAAAAAATTCTCTTAATTTATCTTATTTAATGGATTCAGCCCAAAAGAAAATAATAAATGCTTGCCTGCTTTTTCTTTTTATTATTATTATAACAGTACTTACTCTATATTCAGAATAAATTTATTCTTTTTTTTTTTTTTACAAAAAATTTTTAACAAAAATGTTTGAATTCGCTAATCCTTAGAGAATAAATTGACTCTGTTATGCATTAGTGTGTCAAAGGCCGAAAAAATTCAAAATTGAGTTAAGCACGGAATATTATTTCAAATGCTATAATTAATAGTATTTTTTATGAAATATGTCTTAAAAAAAAATTTATATTTAATGTAAAAGCTTAAAATTATTTTTACAATATTTAAATGCAGAATTTTCATTTTGCATTTATGCGTCAAGTGCAAGACATCGTAAACAAGTATACGTTTGAGATATTAATTGCTGCGTTTAAGTATTTTCAATGACAAACACCAGCATAACTATTGTTAAGTAGTATTTAATTTATTTCAAATTTATATACAGTATTATATTCTATTCGTTGAAATTTAATACAAGTATTTCATAACTAGAGACCGGACAAAAAAGCATAAAAAAATGGAAAAAAGTGCTTAAAAAAGCATAAAAAACTTGAATAATAAGTTGTTAAATAAGCATAAAAGTTGAAAAAAAGCATCTCATAAGCAATTTTTACTCATACCAATGGCGTATACAAATTTTTTTTTTTAAAGAAACTAAATTTATTCCGCCTCGCCCTGCGAAAAATTTTGTTTTTGCGGAACCAAATTTTTCACCCTGCGGAAAAATTTTTTTACAATGCTATAATTTTTTTTTTTTTTTTTTTTGGGGGGGCGGGCCCCCTCCCCCTTATACACGTCCCTGGTGTATGCGTGTGGAATGGGAAAAAAGTGTGTTTTTTAATAAAAAAAAAAAAAAATTATAAATATTCGTAAAATAAGTTCAAATAAGCACGAAAGAGAAAAAAGCATGAAAGCTCAAAAAAAGCAAAAAAAGCATAAAAATGCAATCTCAATGCACTTAGTTTTTCCTAATTCGTATAGAAATTAAATATCAAATGGTTGCTTATAAAATTAAGCAATAAGCATTTTGCTTAAAATCCGGTCTCTATTCATAACCTACAAAAATTTTCTCTGAATTCGTAGATGTCAAAATTTAATTTTTTGATATTATTCCTGATAATGAAGATGAGGATCAGTGCGATTTCGAAAAGACAACAAAATAAATAATATTAAGTCTATTTCATTATTATAACTTTGATTTACGGTGTCCATGTTATTATTCAGGAATTAATTGATGAGGAAATTTTGTTATCACTTTGTATTTAATTTTAAAATATTAATACTATTTAAAATTGATTAATGTAATTTTGATAAAAAGTTTCTATGCTACTAGTATTAAATATAACCATAAAAGAACTTTTATAAAAACTCCGTTTTAATTTTTGAATTATAAACCTAAAATTATTTTATTAATATAAATAGTGCATAGATTAATTTGCAATCATGTGTCAAAAGACTTTGAATCATTTTTACAAATATAATTGGACTTTGATAATTTTGCAATAATAATTTTTTTATTTTATTGTTTATTCTCTGAATTAGTCCTATTTTTAGAAATAATTTATGAATATCTGCAATAATTGCAGTATTTACTTGCACAATTGACAAAAAAAAAATTGATGTATAATCTAATCAAAACAATTTAAATCAGAAAAACTTTAATGTAAATTTTCTCAAATCTCGGTACCTGGCACTTGACACACAATTGCTTAACTGGGTCCAAATAGGCTGCGAGCTTCATTTAGTTTTTATATTTATTAAATTTATTAAGACAAAAACATTTTTATTAATATGAATTCGGCTACCAATTAATTGATATAAACAGAGACGGGGTCTCAATGGCCCCCGATCCCGATAAAGACCTTAAATGAGGTCTGGTATACCATTTTTCATTTATTTACACCCTAGAGAAGCGAAATTTTAATCTTTATTAAAATCCAGTGATAGGTTTGTGAACCCCTGATAAGGGGTGAATTCTGAAGATGAATTTTAACCGAAACGTTTCAACATTCACAGGGAATTGATGTTTTTTTTTTATTTGTCTGCTTAATTCTAATGTATTAAAATTCTTTAACTTTGATATGAATAGATTATAGTGCGGGATAAACATGAGCTTATGTTCATAAATAAATTATTAGGCCCACCATGTTATCCCTCTCAGATAAAAAAATATTATTATTTTCACAAGTGTGGAATATTAAAATTAATTTGTCCAGTTCGCCTATTTGAATATACATACAACTTCAGATAATTTTGAAACCCACTAATTTATTGAAATATAAACATATGTAGTGCATAAACAATAAAAGCCCATTTGAATTAACCCTCACTCATTTAAATACAGAGAAAAATTATGCATATTCGCCTTTTTTTGTTTTGTTATTAAGGTTGTTTGGACATTAAAGCACTTTATTAGATTAAAAGCTAATTTTTTAATATGCTATTAATCACTATCTCATTCGTATAAAATAAAATTTTGAAGCAGATCTGACCCTGGGTTATCGTGTAATTAATTTATAAAAAATTGAAATTTAACATGTAGTCTATGGGGAATGTCGACGAAACGGACACATATCGAATTATATAGCCACCTCTGCAATAGGTAAGAAAAACAAAAAACTTACATTTTTATCATTTCACTTCCGAGGGATACGTTAAACATAAAATCAAAAGTTTCTACCGAAGGCTTTTAAAGATGTTTTGACAAGAAAGTCAAAAAATTCTCCAAAAGCAGTCGCCAATATTTAAAAACGAGACTCAGACTAGTCTAGCAACATCGCATAATACTACTCTTTCTCGCTGTCAGTTACATTTTTTTTCCATTTTACGATATTTTTTCTCGCAAATCGTCCATTGTGTTTAAATTGATTTGCATTAATTATTGTAATATATTAAATAAAATAAAATTGAAGGCGTTTAAGATTTAAAATAGATAGTTGATGAATGCAATGTTGCCAGTTCTATATTACGTGAAAAACTGCTCAAGTCAAAAGACATCCATTTATTATTTTTGGTAATTAAATTATTAACTTAATTCACTTATAAACTCTGATAGGTCACGACTAAATTATAATAAGGAATTTTGGCATTCAAATTTTTCATTTTATTAAAAAAAAAAATTTAGATTCTATTATGATCTACGAGGTACTATCCGAGCAACCTTAAATTTTAACAACCAAAGATGTTTAATAGGAAAGAGGATGCATCCAAATAATTTAGCCTCAAGTATTTTAAGAATTATTACATTCATTGGACAAAAAATGCAAACAACTTGTATTATGATCGAATAACAACTCTATTTATGTATATAAAATTTAAATATTCTCTTTGAAGGCTGAAGATGGCAGGATTGATCCCAGCCAAAACTTCTCAATTAAAAGTATGTTTATTACCAAATAGAGGCTTATTTATTTGGCTGCATCCTCTATCCTATTACAGCCACGTTCTACTATTCAATTTAAATATAGATTTTAATCCTCTACAATTTATCCAATAAAGTCTTTTTAATTAAAGGTAGAAAAAAAAAACGATAAAAACAACGAAATTGTAAGCGATGCGATGATCACAACAGATATTGTTATAAACAATATAGATAAAGGATGACCCTCATACCTTCCACATAACCATTTAAATTAAAAAGAGAATAATTTTTTTTATTTTAATAACCTTTTAACATTCAAATTTTATAAAACAATCCCCGGCGGCACACCCTTATATCTTTTTTCGGGTATGAAGTAATATCTAATTATATAAACTTCCGTTTCGCGGTTACCCGGGACAGCATAATATCTTAAATATTATATACTTCTATTTATAAATTAGTTAAAATTGAAACGCCTCAACTATGCCAACTGATTGCACCAGGTTGACGGAGGAATTTGTAGCCAAATCCGGGTCCATTCCTCCCGATGGCTAAATTTTCCAACTGAGTTCATATACCCGAATGCCGTGCTGTGGTCTAGTGGTAAGGGCACACTGAGCGCAAAACAGGATCCGTGGTTCAACTCCCGGCGGCACACCCTTATATTTTTTTCGGTACATGAAGTAAGCCATCTTTAATTATAGGGCCTCCGTTTCGCGGCTTATCTATGATGTATATAATATCTTAAATATTATATATAATTTATTT